>JAOUQT010018824.1:0-11871 GCA_025769995.1 Xyliphius kryptos | reverse complement strand
ATGCCCATCCGGGGGAGAACGTCTTGGGCGCTGGGCAGATACACCCAGGACAGGGCGCCAATCCATCACTGGGTACACACTAACACAGCCACACTATACAGGGCTATTTAGAGCATTCATCTTACCTGGAATCCATGTTTTTGGAATGTGGGAGGAAACCGGTGAACCCGGAGGAAACCCATGCAGACACGGGGAAAACATGGAAACTCCACCCAGATTGGGATTCAAAGCAGGAATACCCAGCGCTGAGAGGCGAACATGGAAACTCCACCCAGATTGGGATTCAAAGCAGGAATACCCAGCGCTGAGAGGCGAACGTGTGAACCACTAAGCCACCGTTCCACCCTCCCATCAGTGTCAGTCTTGATTAATTTTATAAATAAGGGCAAAATTCTGTGGGTCTTTTATACAAATCCACCACATTTGGCACACTTACTCTTCAGTAGCCTGCAGGGGTATATATACTCTTTACAATCACCAAGTAGAAGTTTTTATATATATAAAAAAAAAAAAACTTACCAAGAAGCGACCAACTAAATGCAAATTAATATTTACATTGTTTAGAGGAAACATCATTACAAACCAAGACTAAGAAGGGACTAGTTGATATTAGGGGCCTTAATGCCCATAGACCTAATCCATAATCTTGAGGAAGACCTTCCATGGTAGTTTCCTAGCTATTACTTGTAATATTACACAAGATTTTTTATTAGTTCTTAACATATATTTTCATATTATTTCATATATTTTCATATTTATTATATATTATTATTTTCATATTTACAATTCCAGTAAAGTGCTGAGTGCAGCAGTAAAAAGTCGTTGAGGGGAGGCAGTAATTACAAAACTGTAGTAATTACAAAACTCTTCAGGCTACTGAAGAGAAAGCTTCTGTAACCTAACGCAAATTCCTTGTATGTGCAAGCATACTTGGCCAATAAAGCCTGATTCTGATTCTGATATCTATAGTGAATTGTGATGTCTGGACACTGGTCCTTCTTTCTTAATTAGAAGTAGATTGACGTGTGATGCAGGAATTTAATTCCAACATTGTTGATCAGTAATCCTCAAACTATATTTTTCCCTAAATCCTGACATCTCAAGAGTTTGTAGTAAAAGCGCATTTTAAATTTGAGTCTTAAGTTGCAGTGAAAACGTCCTGCTATTTCCCCAAGAGGCCAGTCCCACAAAATAATATGGATTAAAATATCTCTGTAAATAAAGTTCTAAAGCTTTAATACTTTTCATAATAAACCTGTATTTTAATTAAAAAGTCAGTTTTTTTGCAGGTTCCATAAAAGAGTTTAGATTCCATAACAAAATGCAAAGACATGCAGGACAAGGAGCCAAGTTGCATATGTCTTACTCAGGATGGACTGGCAGCCTGTTGAGGATGTTTTACTGACTTCGGCCTACTGAGTGCTGCTCCCTGCACTGCTGACAATTGTGAATGGGTTAAAAATTGTAAACATCTTTAAAAAGATGGCCATCTGCAAAGTACAAATAAAACAATTCTAGATACATTAAGAACAAAAGGCTATTTCATGTCTGTAAAACAAAAGGACTCACACTGATCAGCTGCAGCAAGTACGAACTGTATTGTAGGAAAATAATCAGCTAATTCTGTTCACTAAAGGTGAACTAGAATCAACTCAGCAACAAGAATACAAAATACAGCACAAAGCAAGGACAGGTCCTAATACGATGGAATCACTCATCCGTTCATTCTTACCAGCCACACAGACATTTCCACATCCGTTCGATTTGCGAGCTCACACATACACACCAGAGGATTAACACTCTACATCATTAGTAAACATGTGGCTCTCCCACTGTATGACAGTAATTATACAGATCCTCAGTCCCACTGACACAGGGATGCAACAAGAGGAGTCGAATCTGTGAAACTGATTCAGTACAATATAAAAACGATTCGTCCGGGATGCATTCAGAATGTCCATTATAAACAGTCCATCAAGAATCGGGGAAATACGAAGGTCTCGGAGTTTCAGACAAGCTGAAGTGTGCTTAATCTCAGGTTGTTTTGCAGTTTAGATGTTCGTTTTGTTCCAATACAACGAAAAAAATCTAATATTTACACAACTCCTATAAAAAACACACACATCGAACACACACCTTGTTGGCTGTTTAAACATTATAGTTGAGAAACATGCAGATTGATTATTGCCACTGTGGTCTGTTGACTGAAAACTGCATTGAACTGAATGGAGGCTACAGCATTAATATGAAGGAAGTACAGCGATCCAGACAGCAATGTAAAATACACTATAAATCTGGATGAATAAAGTCTCCCAATGCAAAAAGATGTCATTATGGCTCATCCTAAAAAGATTTATCACGCTAAATGGACCAAATCACTGCACATTCTCTCATTTATTACTCACTTTTCTAAAGAAATCATTCAACTGCACATCTTAAGGACTGCAGTGGCAATAGTTAGATGGCAGGATTGTTACATGACCACAAATGTTTGGTAATACAGAAGAATGACAGCCCTGTGAAAAATGAATGCTGTTATTGACCTTTTAGGATCAACTATACAGAAACGTGTAATAAAGACTAAAAGCCTCCACTGAGAGAGTAAAGTTTCAGTGAAATGTTTGAAAGTGAACTGAATTTCTTTTCGCAGAATGATCGCTCTTATTAAGCAATATATGTAAAAACATTCTTGTTTAGAACAATCTGTAACAACACTGTGCACAGACCCTCAAGGCTCTATGCACAGATTGCATTGTGACTTGTGTGTTGTAATCCGCTGAAACCCTGGGCCAGTTCTCAAGAAAAGGTTCAGAGGATCCTTAAACCAGCAGCAGCAGCGGGCAGAGGGTAAAGTGTCGCATTTAAAGTGTGTTTAAAGAACCGAGAACAGTCCACCAGTAGTGGAGCCCCCCCCCACCCCCCGACTCTCTGCATACTGCAAACAGTACAATACCAACAGAACTGATCTGAATCTGAAGGCACGATAAAACCAGTTTTTTTCTTTTTTTTAATAGGTCCATGAAGAAGATGGAAAGGTGCAACATCATGCTATAAAAAAGAGTGAAGAGAAAAAACAAACAAAAAAAAAAACCCATAACAAACCAGGTTTAATGATAGCACCAACCAAGGTTGCCATGGAAATCTAAAAAAAGAAACAAAAAAATTAAAACCCCAACATTAATAGTAGCAATAAAAAAGTGCTTGGTGAATCGATCAGGCTAAACTGTAAATCCCATTAGGCATCAGCCGTCTGTAATATGAGCAAGATCGCGTTCTGAGAGGAAACTGGAGGAGAGACGTTTTTCTGCGATGGAGGGATCTGAGGAAGCAGAGGTCAAGGACTCAAAATCTGTCCCCGAGTTGATGATGAGCGACTGGATGCTGTCCTTGCGCCGCCCGGGACGCGGTCGTCTCTGCACCAAGGTGAAGACACCCTGTGGCAGACGCAGTGTGCAGGGGATGATGGGATACCGGCGCTGAAGCTGGTTCCTGGAAGAAGACTCGGAGGGGCAGGAGGAAATCGAGAGGTTCGCAGTTCCAGGGAGGCACAAGTGGGATGGGGAGGGTGAGGGGGCAGAAAGCTGGTGAGGGGGGGTCTTTACTCTCAGTACTGCGGTCATTCTACCTGAACGAATGGACAAGAAACAGTTTAGAGAAGAAAAAGAAACAACCAGAATAAAATAAAATCAATATAAAAAAAACACACCTCTACTACCAGAGGGGGGTGCTATTCAAACATCCGAACTCATGAATCGACCAGCGGTCATTTAAATGTAATCATTAGTAATAAAATTAATTCTATTTAATACAGAACGCTAAATATTATGTTTTGATAATCGTTCAGATATTAGAATAGTAACCTTGTTAGACCCACATTCCCATACGATCATGCACTAAGCCATGCACTAAAATACTCCACCTGTCAATCAGTTACAACAACACACTCAACACAAGAGCATATAACCACAACAACGAACAACCCTTTAAGCAATCTACAGCATTTTGGAAATTGTCTGTATGAATCCTTTGCCAAATATTTTATAATGCATGTGTGAAGTCAAGACGCTGACGCTAAACATAGTGATTCCTTTAGGAAAGCTTGGGGTCACTTGTTTGATACTGTGAATGGAGTTCACTTGGGGAATTTTGGTGTTTAAAAAAAGAACTTCAAGAACACTGATTTGAATACAAATTATTAACACACAAAGAGCAGTAAAGCGACTTAGTGGTTAATACATCTGCCTCTAAGCCTCGAAACCAGATCTGAGTGGAGTTTCTCCTCATGTCCGCATGGGTTTTTTTCCCCTGGGTTCCTTTTTTAATTCACCACAGTCCAAAAACATGGATACAACATTTACATTTAGTTATTTAGCAGACGCTTTTATCCAAAGTGACTTACAAGTATCCCGAATTGGTTGGGGTCAAACACAGGGTTGATACAGGACCCTGGAGCAATGAGGGTTAAAGGTCTTGCTCAAGGACACACATTAGTAGCTTCAGTGGACCTGGGATTTGATCCCCCAACCTTCTGATTGATAGTCCAACACCCTAACCACTGAGCTACCACTCCCTACAAGGTGAAATGTCTTCTATATAGTGTATATTTGTGTGTCGATGTATTCGTCTGTGTGAGTTAGTGTGTGCCCCAGCGATAGATTGGCCTAGTAGAACTTAATAGAGGATTAAGTGGAAGATAATGAATGACATAGAGGCCGAGCTAAAATAGGAAAGCTGCAGAAACTAAAAACCAGTTTGATAGAAAAATATTTTAATAAAAAATAAAAATTATAGGGTTCTAATATTTTTGTAAATAATAGGAGCAAACAATGCCCACCATGAGTCAAGGTTACGTCTTTAGGAAACTGTGTGATGTAATAAGAGGATTAGTCAGCATTATTAGTGTAAACAAAAGCCTGAACACAAAAGGTCTGGGGTCCCAACACCTGCTTTGTAAAAGAAGGAAACACAAAATAAAGACTTTGTACTCCCTGTAGGTCAAGCATTATACTGTAGCTCATGCTAACACAACTACTAGCATGCACATACACTCACACACCGAACCAACCCACACAGATCCCCCCCACCCCCAGGATACACGTTCAGTTAGAGCACAACCTGCTAGAGGGCAGCGGGCACTGCCACTCTCTTTAACGGCACCAGCAGCGGCCGGTCCACACCTGCGCCATAAACAACATAAGGGTGACTTCTAAAGCTACAAGAACAGACTGTAATAAAAAGCTGAAGGTTCTGTACCTCAATACTGACCTTCCGTGTCCGAACACAGGGCACGGTCGTCGAGCAGGCTCTCCGAGCTGGCTGAGGCCTCAGAGTCCAAATTCTCCTGATCCGAACCCGGCTGCTCCATATCTGGCAGCCTGCAGGCCAAATCGTCTCTGTAACAGAACCGACTGGGTCTTAATGACTCTCTATAAGCAGCATCTCCGCATTCATTTGTGCAGTTAGAAACAGATCCAGTTAACGGAGGTATCATTTTAAATAAGCGTACTTCTCCTGTTTAATGGATTTGATTCGCTCCATCAGGTTTCTCTCAGCCTCCGTGTCCGAGTCGAGTGGTTCATTCTCAGGAACGGCGCACAGATCTGTGGTGGGCTTCTCCCTTACCTACACTCCCGAAACACAAGAGGAAGTTACAAACAGGTTTATGGACATGTTAATTACATAGCAGATCCACAGTGTTGCATCACATTTCCACCGAGGTCACCGCATCACGCCAAACCATGCGCACATTACTGCGTACATCATCGGCAAATCCATTCCGATTAGTAAACAACAAGGAGAAGCTAATACAAGGCCTACAGCTCATGCAATGGAGCTAATGGGTGTTAGCACAGTCACCAGTTTTCAATACGGATCACATTAAGACCCGACTGATAAATCAGCATAGATATTGGCACTCCGTATCATCACATCTTGAATTATCGATAAGTTACACATTATGCTAAACATTAATAGATTTTGGTAAAAAAAAAAAAAAAAAAAAAATTCTTATTTTTTAATCTTCAAACATTGAAATCTTGTATTAGTCGGGCCCTAGTTCACACATTGATTATTCAAGTTTCTAGTTAATAACATTGTTATATCTTGATTTATAACATTCCTGACCAAAAAAACTGGTACTTTGGTACCGTTCTATACAAATAAATATAAAATATACATCATCACATTCATGTAGATGATCAACTACTGAAATCATGCAAATTCACATGGATGCTGCACCAAAAAACTACACACACATGCAGCACACGCAAAAATTTGTAAGCATCTTTAACACACACACCAAATACATACCGCTACTCCTTTGTAAGGAGAAGTAAACCTGAGAGGTAAAGGCCAGCTCTACAAAGACCCACAAAACACACAAGGAGCAGAGAAAACACATCAGACATTGACGGCAATAACAGAGTGTATACACAGGTCCAGCGTAAGAAAGGTTCAGAGTGAAAGACAAAGATACATGATGAAACGGTAGAAGAACTGTAACAGTGAAGGAGAAGGAATAAAAAAAATGAAACAAAATGAAAACGGCCCCAGGGTACAACCTAGCGGATTCTCATCATACGCTCACCGTGTTGCTCCTCTTCAGCTTGAGCTGGTTCTTAGCCAGCGTTTCTGCATATTCCAGCTGCTCGATCTCTTCCATTTTCTCATTATACTTCCTTATCTGCTCATTAATCAACATCTCCACACACCTGCAGACACGTATACAGAGCACAAAAATATATGAAAGGGTGCAAAGACGACGGCAAATTACATGACATGAATAAAGGCACATACGTTGTTGTCTTGGCAACATCCTTCATACTGAGGAGAGGGTCGGCGTTGTCCGGACCACGCAAGATACAAGGGGCGAAAACGATTGCCAGTGAATTAGGAGTCATCCTGTTACTCTTTTCCTCCCTTGACACCCTGCAGGTACAAACTCTAAATTATCGGGTGGACTTAAACATTTGTAGCATTCTGTAACCATAAATAACCAATCCTTGATGTGGATACTGTGGTTTGTAGCTTTTTAAAACACAAAATAGTGATAAATAAGTAAATAAGAAGCTGATGATTGCAAAATAAACCCCTTTAAGGATGACCTAAGGCAGTGAGGTCATGCAACATCCTGTCTGGGATTACCATGTAATAATTGTTGAACCACTGTAAACCAACCTCCATCAATACGAGTGATTACACCTGGATTTTCAATGTGTTTTATTTGAATGTTATTACACAATAATTTGTTTGGATAATGAGTCAAATTTAGAACTTACAGCATCCACTCCATAATAAAAGCCGAACCAATAAGATAAATGTCTATGTATAGGACACTCTCAGGAGTACCTGACCAAATGGAAGATGAGTCTTTCCAGAGTTTGGTAGTTGGATGATGGAAGCTCGTCTATTACTCTGTAAATGGCCTGCAGCTGTTCCTGCTTCTCAGGGAGTTCTGATAAAATAAAGAACATTTATTAGTGATTACTGTAACAAACACCTGGTAACTATTGTTTTCCCTGGTTAGCATTTAAAGGCCCCTCAAGAAGTACGAGTCACCACTAAATATTTGTCCTCACTACGTTTATTTCTTTAAAAACAATATTGTAATCTTGTTGTGATTCTAACCACCTGAGTGATGCAGAGATAATCAGAGTGATGCTCAGACTCACCTACTGCATGCAGGAAGTCATTATAGTGATTGAATGTCATGAGTGGGTCAGGTAACTCCCTCAGCCACTGCTTCACCAGACCAGTGACTGTATGGATGGGATAGTTCTCTAAACACACAGAGTTGGGGTCTAGAGACAAAAACAGAACAACAATTATTATTCCCATTTGCTTTTCCCTATTTAAATTAAAAGCCTGTGACTTTTAGATTCTGTAAATGAGCACAATATGGAATAAAGTCAGAAACATGATGTCTGACCTGCAGCTTATTATACTTTATTGAAGAGTTCAGTGAGAAAGCTTTATCAACATACCAGTTTCTAGAAGCTGCCGGAGCTCCTTCATGCGATTTGCTGAACCCGACTTCCTGTAAATGCCCTCAGTGTAAAGGCCGTTCATCTCCACATGCTCCAGCATCAACTCCATCACAACAGGAACCGGGATCCTGTCACTGACCAGTCTGCACACTCGTACCCCAAAATGTTGAGAGCAAGAGTCCTCATCATTCTACAAACCAAAAAAAAAAAAAAAAACATAGCAGGAAATGTAATGTGCCCTTTTAAAATAATTCTCTTTGAATGAATGAAATTGATGGGACTTTGACGTAAACATGGGGTTAAAGTATTAAATAATAGTTTAACATGGTGTGTGCATACATTTTCATGCATTGTAGGGAGTTAATATAGACTCCTATTCATTTTGCAGAGACGTATCCTAACATTACCTTAACCATAACTATAACCATACAATATGATTTTACTAAAACTGAATTAATTACACTTTAAGGACCAGTTTGTAAACCACTATTAGTGCATGTTTCTGATACTGTGCTAAAATGACACGCCTGTCCTTCTCATCCTTTATTTCTCGAACCTGTGAAGTGTTCCACAGTGATGTACCAACGTGCACTGTGCGATTGACGGGTCAATAACAAACGACATATTGAGCAAGCCTGCGCTAATACATTTCTCCAGCACCTCTTTATATAAACGTGGAGTTTAAACATTAAATACGCTGTATAAATAAAAGTCCAACCTTCTTTGAGCAAAACGTATTACAGTCGGTGACGATTTTGGACAGACACTTCTTGTGGCAAACCAGTTTGCAATCTGTAAAACATACAAGACATTAAAACAAAGACTAAAACTAAATCAGCCATTTAATTGTATAAAATCACAGTGGATCATGTACTGGATGGGATTAAGAAAGGCTGTGTTTTGTGATTTGGCGGTGGCATGGCTGTTTGATTTCAAGGATTTAAAAACATTCATGATAGTAAATGGCAGCTATTTTTCTACACGTTTCCAAATCAGAGGCACACGAGCGCACACACACACACACACACACACACACACACTGACCACTGCACATGTATGCTTTCTCCATCCCCCAGATATAAGAGGAGCACTGGTCACATGACTGCATAATGTTCACTTGAAAGTTGCTAAACCGGTGATCCAGCGGACTCTCCATCTAAAAAAAAAAATAATAAAAATTAGGAGTACAGATTTACTTAGGTGTCTATATTTTGATGTGATGTGAATGTCCACTCACACTCTTGTCCTTCTTCCGCCTTTTCTTGCGACCTTTTGGAGGCTGAGACAGATAACACTGATTACAAATCTGGGATTTCATTCACTTCAGACTTTAATTACAGCTTTTTTTTTTAACTGTGACGCTGATTAATGAGCTTATTCAACTGATTTGCTTCATTAACCCTCTTATGCTTCAGTTAAATTAATCCTTTTGTTCAGGTTCTTATCCCAATTCAGGTCACACCAGTCCTCACTGTCGAAAAGCTGATAAACAACATGGGACCTTCACCTTTGCTGGTTCAGCCTCCTCTCTTTTGATCTCTCCTCTGATAAAGCCATCCAGCACTGACTGGAACAGATTGACGACCAGCTGAACCTCTCCCTTCTGATGCTCACTGGCTAAACTGATCACCTTGTTCTGGTAACCTCTCATTAGACTTTTATAGCCGATGTGTGGCTTCTGCAAAAGGAACAACAACAAAAACAATTAAGGATGGGAGCCAGTAGTTTATACAGACTGTGCATGGTTATACCTTTAAATTGTTCATTTTAGTGTTTAAAGACTTACATGGACAGAATACATGCTTTTGATGTTCTCCCTGAACTGCATAGTGGCTGTGATGAAGATGTGCTCTGTGGCTGACAGCTGCTTTCCTCTGGAGCGCAAATCATTCACCTGTGACACAGATCCGTTAGGTCAGCCTTAAGCTGTAGTAATGATGTCATTTGTTTATTCCATCCTCTCTTTTAAAAGACCTGATTGCCCAGGAACTCATCGAGGTGCCGGAGCTCGTTGGCGTTGGTGATCTCTCGGTCCAGCGAGGCATTCCATTGTTCACTGACACGCGTGGCACGACTGATCTTAATGGTAGGGTTTCGAGTTACACGTGCGTTTGGATTCTCCGTGTGATGAAGACATGTAGTAGAGATGGCTGTTTGAAGGTAAAGGGTCAACAACATACCGTGTGTCAGAGCAGACGGATGGTGACAATGAATGAAAACAATACGCATTAGATGAGTGAAGGGTCCAAATGTACCTTCTTTTTCAGTTAGAGAACCAGCCATGGTCAGATCTCCATCCTCAGGTGTTTGGGCCTCTTTATGCGGACGTTTCTTCAGGATCTTTCTCAGGAAGCCGGTCGATCTGTTAACATAAGGCTTCTTTATTAAAATGCATTATTAAACAGGGAGGTTTTTCTTGCCACTGTCGCTTCGGCTTGCTCTTTGTGGGTTCAGGCTTTGAACTCTGTAAAGCTGTTTTGTGACAACACTGTTGTAAAAAGCACTATATACACACACCACTGAGCGTTTTACATTCGTATCAATGTGTGATATACAATAAAAAAAATCTCCCCCTCCCTGCAGTTTGGCCACTAGAAGGATGTATTTGATTGTTAGGGAAACCAGAAACCTGTTATTCGGCGATCAGCATTCACTTTAAAAAATGGACTAGATTACGTCACCAATTTATTAGTGATTTTTCTGTCAATAAACGCATTCATTAATAAAACATTAGTTTTTTTATTATAGTGTGTTTGCAACCATTTAATAAAAGCAATAAGGCACTCGTGGTTGTGTATTGTTGAAAATAAATCACAGGAAAGACGTAACTATACTTCGCTATGTGTCGTGACTAACATCACATCTTTCCCGGGATTTATTTACAATAATGCCACCCTCTCATACCTTTCTGCTTTAATAATCAAAAAATATAATAGGAAAATTCCACAGTGACATCATCTTTTGTTCATGAACATACATAGTTCTGACTGTACGGTAAACATTCATGGGAAAACCAGGTCAATCAGAAACAATTAAACAAACTAGTTCACTGCGAATGAATTATAACATGCAAGAATTAAGCAACAGCAATGGTTCTCATATCCAACGTTTATATAAGAGAATCAGAAAGCTAATGACATAGGTCATAACATGAGCAAGTCAGATAAGCTTAGGCTAGTGCTTTCCCATGAGCCTTTTGAGTCAGGCTTACCGTCTTCTTTTACAGCTGAGACGTGGAGTTGAGTTGTTATGCATAAATGTCCAAGATTCTGGATCCTATCTACAGTCACTACTTACACAACCTGCATTAAAACGACCCTGCATGTCTGTATACATTACAATAATGTAATATTGCATTAAGTTGCTCGTTTGATTGCAACCTGACACTTGGTAAGAGCAGAAGAACTTAATAGGTGCATCAATGCGTGATGTACATTATTCTCCCGATGTTTTCTCTAAAGTGTGTTCTGCACTTTGGCCACTAGATGGATGTGTTTGATTGTTAGAGAAACCGGAAACCTGTTATTGGCTGATCAGCGTTCACTTAAAAAAAACATTCTAGTTTATTACAGTTTATTGCTTACAATAAATGCATTTATGAATCAAACCTTGGTTTTTTTTATTACTATAGTGCGTTTGCAAGCACTTCATAAAAGCAATAAGGTACTCGAGGTTGTGCATTATGGTAAATAAATCACGGGAAAGCGGTGTAATTCCTCGGTTTCACGTCGTGCCCAACAACACCTCTTTCCCGTGATTTATTCACAATAATGCACAACCTCTTGTACTTTATGGCTTTAGTATACCAAAGTTAAAATTGTGGAAAATTTTGTCACCAGAAGTTTTAAATTTTCCTTATTTGTGTGTGTATACACATCCCCCCCCC
>JAOUQT010018813.1:0-11871 GCA_025769995.1 Xyliphius kryptos | reverse complement strand
TACACAAACGCTCTCCTGGCTGCACATGCTCGGCCCCTGTTCAGCACTGGGCATGGACTTTGCATGTGAGTTAATCTGGACTGACGTGGGAGATACACTTCTGAAATCAGGAACTGTTTGGGGAAAATCCTGAGTCCCTGCACGTCTTGTTTTGGTCTAATTAGAGCCGCACTCTGGATGTCTGTTCTGTCGTTCGGGGCCGATCTGCCTGTAAGCGTATTTTTGACAAAGTTAATCTCTTTCCCATGTGCGACAGACTTTTAAATTCAATGCATTTATTTTTTTTTTATCTTTTTAAGATTTGAACATGTTTAATAATGTGTCTTTTGTGACTTTATTTATGAGAGGTGATGAAGATGCTGTTTAATTGCGGTGAGGGAAGCATGGAACAAGAACTCCTATCTTTCTGCATTAATCTCGCTGCCAACAAGTGAAACGCTCAACTAATCTCTGAAGGTAGGACACATATACCATAATAATATGCAAACTAAATATAATGTAAAGCAAAAATAACTATTATACACTATTATCATTAGTAGTAGTATTCAAAATATTCAAAAACTAATTATATACATGGGGGGGGGGGGCACAGTGGCTTAGTGGTTAGCATGTTCTCCTCTCAGCACTGTGGGTTCTCCGGTTTCCTTCCACAGTCCAAAATCATGGAATTGAGGTCAATCGGCTGCTCTCCATAGCTTGTGTGTCCAAGGCCTGGTGGAGGGTGAGGGTTGTGTCCAACCGTCCAACACTTGGCCAAGTCTAATATGCGAGTTGTTTGCTGTGGTGACCCCTGACTACATTTACATTTAGTCATTTAGTAGACGCTAATCAGTTATCCAAAGAGAGGGTAAAATGCCAAAAGAACAAGAATTACTACATACAAATTATCTAAAACTACTAATAAAGATAACAATGATAAGGATGACTACGTGGTGATGTATTAATTGAGTACTGATCAGCACAAACATGTGATCTGTACTAAATGTTTATAATGTTAATGACCCAGTAAATAAACAAACTAATATTTTAAATTTAGGTTTAAGCTCAGAACACTTCATGAGACTTCTTAGGATTTTTTGCATTCTCATTTTTTTTGTGGTGTTGATATTGTTACTACTTTTTAATTTTATCTTTAAATTTTTTTTAATGTCAACCATGATATAGCATTTTTGAATTTCCTTGAAATGTAAAGTGCATTATGAATAAAATGGATTATTATAATAACATTGAAGTTCTTCCACATCAATCCTTTCAAATTATGTTATTTTGTTGGTACCTTACTTTAAAAACAGGTTAAAAAATAATTTCATAATACTGCAGTTTAAAATTCACAAACATTCCAGAAAATGTGGGACTTTTACTAGGGCTGCAATAAAGATATAAAATTTGTTTTTATGTTTTTTTTTTTAATAGACAAAAGGGTAGCTGTCACACTCTCTGGTTCCACCCCTTCTGCTCCACCACTTCCTATCCTTCCTCACTCCCCTGAGTTTTAATTCTGCTTTTTGGTTCGCTTCTTCCGTTTATTAGTTTAATTAATTAATTAGCTCCAGCACCTATTTATTGGGCCCTCGGGATCACTGTTTCCTCAGTTGTGGTACTTGTACCGTTGGGTCACATTCACTTCAGCTTTAACTCTCTTGTTACAGTGAATACATCGGTTTGCATCTGCTCGTTGGGTCCTGGACGTTGGCTACCTGGTACCCCGTCCCATTGGATCTCCCATTTGTAGAGCGTGAAGCTATTTGTTGTTTTTGAAAGACTTATCTGTGCATCTAAGTTGTTGGACTTCACTGGACTCACCTGTCTTCGTTGCTCTTTGAGTATGCCCTGACAGTAGCTCAGTTGTTAGGGTGTTGGACTATCAATCTGAAAGTAAGGGGTTCAAATCCTGAGTTCTCCTGAGATTACCAGTATGGGCCCTTGAGTAGGGCCGATTGCTGCAGGAGGGTCTGTGTCTCTGACACTCCTGCCAACAGTAAAGAAAATGGCTATTGGCTGTCCTGGAAGTCGCTAGAAATCTCTAAATGACATAAAATAAAAATGTTAGAACAACAAACAAACCCCAAGTAAATAAAGGTAACGTTTTAAACCCACAGTACATTATTTTCACGTATATTACGTGAATCAGTTTTTAGTTATTTAGCTAAATGTTGATTTTCCTACATAGAGACGCAAACAGTGTGGACGAGGTGAGTGACTGACGCTGTGTAAGATAAATGTGTTTATATTTACATCCGCCATTAGGGTTCAGTTGAGCGTGCGCAGAACACTGGGATTTAGAAAAGTTGTTGGTCACCCCCATCGTTAAAATGGGATACTTGTAAGTCACTTTGAATAAAAGTGTCAGCAAAATTCATTAAATCATTCATTCATTATTTTTCCCTTAATCCTCTACAAGGGTAAAGGCTGTGTTCCCCTTGCCCATCCATCGGAGAACGCCTGGACAGGGCTCAAATCTATCGCTGGACTTGCACACACACACAAACTATATGGTGCAATTTAGAGCATTCAGTTTTCTTTAAATCCAATGTTTTTGGACTGTGGGAGGAAACCAGAGAACCCTGAGGACACCCACGCGGATATGGGTAGAACATGGAAAGTGTAAAAATTTAATGTCTTTTTTTGTCTATAAAGCCACACTGTTGTGACTTTAGACTAGGCATGGTCCAGCTTAAATCTACAAGTTCCTAAAGAATGTCAACTTGATGGCAGCATATATTTCTCCAATATCACAGTATAACCCTCCACATCTGCAGATCACTGTTGTTGGCATTTAAACACCCCCATGCAATTAGAAATGCTGTTTTTATTGTTTTTTGTTTGTTTTTTGGACACTGTCTCGATTGTCTTTTCATTTTTGGCATGCATGTAGAATCCATAACTGTCCTTTTTTAATAATAGTTTCAGGTTGTATTTCTTAATGCCTTGGCAGACTGGACAACAGTGGATTTGTGCTATGTCTTTGAAATGTGGAGGGACACTCGAGTCACATTTCACTCAAGTATAATGACAATAGAGTCATTCTATTTTTTCTATTCCAATAACCGTCTAATTGAAAAACAACAGATAGTTCCGGTCCTCTGATTGGCTGAGCTGTTTGTCCAACCATTTAATTATTGTCAATAACACACAGCTCTGAGTGCTTGACATTTGTATCAATGCGTGATAAAAAAATCAGTAAGAGAGTGTGGCATTATTGTGAATAAATCACAGGAAAGAGGCGTTCTTGGGAACAGTTTGAAGCAGAGTAGTTACTCCCCTTTCAAAGAGGACTTAAAAGGCTCATTGTCTTGTCTGAGGAAACAATTATATTTAAAAGAAATGCAACACATGCTTTAATAAACTTTGTATAAGGACTTGTGAATCAGTATATGGCAGTGGTGCCATGCGTTTTTACCTGAGCCTTCGGTGATGATCTGTCTGAATTAATTCTCCTGTTAATAACTATTTTCTGGCTATAAAAACATGTTGTTATGCAGAAATGCAGTATAAAAAGCTGCTGCATCACAGAAGTCGTGATGGTTGCACCGGGGGGGGAGGAGGGGTAGTACGGGTTTGGGGCAAGACACCTTCAGAAAAGTCCACCTATGAGCCTGTGAAATCCTGTAGCCCACCTTCCCATTACAATCATTTATCAAAACATAAAAATTACCAACAGTAACCTCCTAAAATTGCAATATTATTTGAGAAAATAACCCTTAGAGCAAGTCCTGATTATTTGTACAAAATCCATCCTCCT
Source organism: Xyliphius kryptos (assembly GCA_025769995.1). Lineage (NCBI taxonomy): Eukaryota > Metazoa > Chordata > Actinopteri > Siluriformes > Aspredinidae > Xyliphius > Xyliphius kryptos. Next base: position 8,129 of record JAOUQT010018813.1, on the reverse strand, counting down.
CTCTTCCTTAAAAATACTTAAATGAGTTCCATTAAAAAGTCCCTTTCTTTTGCCATCGAAGCGGATGCTTTTCAGTTGTGTTTCTGTAAAAGTTTTAATTGGCTGAAAATGTCCGCTCATTAAAAGTACTCTTCAATCAGAGAGCATGAATATTTTACAGGGGGAGCAACATTAATTCTGAAGGTGTAGGCAGGAATATTTAAAACCTGGCAACCAAATGTGATTGACTTAATGCTCTAATAAGGAAATACACCTGGAAGTGGCATAACTGATGTAAACACTATAAAAGGAAGAGGACAGAGCATTTGCAATTATTCAATAAGTATTCTACATGCACCAAATATAATTACCATCAGTCTGAGATTAATATATTTTTAGGTTTCAGAGAACACTTTAAAGGTCTTGACAACCCACCACAGCTGTATAGCAATAAGTGTAAGGTGCGTTCGGCGCTCTTTTCTTGTGTTTGTTTCCTTTTCGGTTACTTAACTTGTATTTTCATTCCGTTTTGTTAATTAACTGTTGTGTTTTGTATTGGTTGTCCTTTTGTCACGTGACAGGGACTTTTCTTTTATATTCGCTCTGTTTCCGTTTGTCCCTGTGCCGTATTGTTTTTGTGTGACGTGTGGCGGTGCCCCGTTTTTGTATTCCGTGTTGTTTGGACATTTATAATAAACGCTTTTTTGTTAAGCTGGCAACCTGGCTCTTCTCTGCTCAGCTAGGGTGTGCACTCTTTCGGGCTCCGATGTGCAATCGTCACAATAAGTTGCAGGCTGTATTTCTTTTTTTAATTTGATTATATAAACTGTAAGAAATAAAATCAAGTTTTCCTCTGCCTTGTGTGTCATTTAGATAAATGACAAATTACTAAAAGTTTCCGATTTAAATGCATTTTTTGACATTTTCCCAGTTTTTCTGGAAATGAGTTTTGTACTTTTTTGTATTTTTTTTCTGAAACTCAGGTGTCTAACCCAAACTGTAAAAGCAGGGGGAATGTTTCAATCATATAGAGTTTAAAACGGATCCCATCTGATATGTGTAGTTTTGACATATTTTTTACTCTTTTTTTTAGGGAATGGCCTAAAGATGTTAATGAATAGAGCCCTGAAGCTAAAGGATCCCCTGCTGATGAAGATGATTCGTAATATTTCCCAGCATGAAGGACTCTCCAAGGACCTGTTCATTGTGAGTGTGATTCAGTTGGTTCGACCTGATGTCGAGTTCCACATCACTGTAATTTTTTCTTCGCTGTAGGATTATGTTGGAGATCTGGCAGATCATGTTGGACAGAATAAGAAGGAGGAATTCGTCATCGAGTGTTTGGGTACACTGGCTAACCTCACTATCCCTGATTTGGACTGGGAATTGGTGCTTAATTAGTTCAACCTTGTACCTTTTCTTAAAGACCATCTTAAACCTGGTGAGCAGGTTACACATCCTCCAGCATTACAGTCATCCTGAAAAGTAGATGTGAAAGCAATGTTAATAAATTATTATAATAGCTTGCAGATCCGCAGCATGGCATACACAGCATAATTGAGCCCTATTCCAGTATACCGTTGCCGGTCCTATGTCTGCCTCGCCACCATAAACTCCAGAAGTATTCCTGTAGTCAGCGTATTTCTGTTGAGCAGACTGTATAACTACGCTTCCGTAACTAATAGCACTTCGCCCATGGTATCACAAACGAAGGTTAGAGCCATGTTGCGAAATTCCAGAGCAACATTTTAGTCAGAAATATGTCATGACTTTTGTCAGACTGCCATGTTTGTCCAGTCAAAATGGCATATTCAAGAAATACCTGTAATAATAGGTAATAGCCCATGCCATCTCGTTAGTATCTATACCTGTAAACACCAATACCCTCACTGACTCATCACTAACTCTCCTGCTTCCTGAGTACCTACAAAGCTGAAACTTGGCATCGTGATTCCCTACCATGTCCTTGGAAAAACAGGTTCTTACTTTCCTACGTTCGATGGTTCGTTCGCTATCACCATCGAACGCAACACATCGAGTACCTACAAAGCTGAAACTCGGCTCTGTGATTCCTGTTTGTTTGTTGGTCCATGTTTGCATTTGCTATCTGTTAAAGCGCATAATTTAGTCACTTTAAGTTGAGTGAGATTTGCATGTTCTCCTTTTGTCTGCTTGATTGAGATTTCTGTTTTTCTTGCAGGGCATGTCTGCCCACTTCACTTTTAAGAATTATCTGAGTTGTTTAAAAGAATGTTATGCAGAAAAACACAGATTTTAGGTTAAGGTTTTTGAGAATTTCAAATGCTGTATTTTTAAAAATGATTAAGCCCTCTTTGCATAATCTTTCAGGATCTGCCGAAGATGACCTCATGCTGGAGGTAGTGATAATGATTGGCACTGTCTCCATAGATGACTCATGTGCTGTCATGTTAGCCAAGTCAGGAATTATCCCCGCCCTAATCGAGCTTCTCAATAGGAAACTTATCTCATCTCATCTTTTTTACTGTTGGTCACAGTGTCCTAAATTCTATCATACAAACGCTAAAGACCATGCATAGCTGAAACTTGGCTCCAACATTCCTTGTCCTTCGAAAACTTACTTATTAGTTCCTGTTAGAAAGCAAGCGTATGGACACCATAGTCACAACTCACACTATATTCATTCCACATATTCATATCAGATTTTTAATCGCCCCAAACCTCACTCTATAATAATACATTAATTTGAAATATATACCTTTAAAAGCCATCACTCATTCAGAAACATCTGCCTTGCAACTTTCAAACTGTTATCAGGTTCTCCACCGTAACGCAGCACGCAGTGTATTCTGGTGGTATTATAATGTAATCAACATGTCGGAGTAAAAATGTGATTCTTGTCTTCACAGCCCAACAGAAGGACGATGAATTTGTGTGTCAGATCATATATGTCTTCTACCAGATGGTGTTCCACCAAGCCACTCGCGACGTCATTATAAAAGAGACTCGTATCCTTCATGCCTTTTTAGCGCCACAGCTTAGTTTCCTAATAGCATAAGTACTATTACCGTGCTTTTTTTCTGGACCTTAATTCAGTTCTGCAGAAGCTCCAGCTTACCTGATTGACCTGATGCATGACAAGAACCCTGAAATCCGTAAAGTGTGTGACAACACACTGGATATAATAGCTGTAGGTGTTTATTTACATACCATTATTTCATTTCCTTCTGTGCCCTGGTTTAACCTTTTCTGTGTTCCCTAAATTGATCCTGTTCATTTTAATGTTGTTAGTTATGCCATAGGTTACAAGGTAGTGTATTTGTCATGGATATTTCAGTGAGGAATGATTGTTGCCAGACCGCCGATTAATGTAATTAGGTGTGCATTATCCCAGGTTTTTTTAGGAGGCCAGAGGAAGTGTTCTATACATCTGATTGGGCAGAGCTATTAAGGCTGGGAGTCACATCAAAGAGGCTGAAGTTGTCTGGTTTGACTCACATACTAGGTATAGAGGTGAAACATGGGCCTGCTTAATACCATGCGCACAAACTCACACATGCCTTTTGTGTAGCGGTTGATTGTCTTATCTCTTATTTTTAACCGGATGTGAGGTGAAATCTTGTGTTCATTTTCTGTTTATTAACATAAATCAACAGCACATTTTAGCAGTTTTTCATTTCTTGTGGTAATGTATCTTACAGCATCAGATTCTCTGCTTAATCAGCACTTTTCCTTTACCATGTCAGTATGGCATTCTGGTTTCATAAGTTTCATCGGGCACAATGGCTCAGAACGAACGTATTCCTAACTAGACATTCTTAAATTTCATATATTTTGTGTATACTTCTATACTACGCCTCTACAGCAGGGGTTCTGAACTGGTTTCAGCTCAGGACCCACATGTTCTCATGCTCATTAAATTGTGGCCCACTTTAATTACATTTGATTTGATTCAACCTAATTGTCATTGAGCCAAGTAAAGAAATACAAAGCCAACGAAATGCAGTAACATCTAACCAGAAGTGCAAGATTTACATATACATACAATAAATTGCAAGGTTAAATATAATTATTATAAGTATAATTATTATAAGATTTACATAAGTTTTGTAAAGATGGGTATAGATGGGTATGGATGAATAGATGAATATCCTTTAAAACACATATGCATGTGAAGTGAATGTAAGAGCCAGTAAGAAATTGAAAATTAGTCCTTTAAGAAACTGAGAAACTTTTTTTTTAAATACTCTGCATTATATTTGCATTTCGCCATTTTGTTTTCTGTCTCCTGTAAATTGCAATTAATTAAATTTACTTAAATATATGCTGTTTAAAGGATAATTTGGAAAAGCCAACTTCTTATACTTCTAATTTTTATTCTTGCACAAATTTTCTAAACCTTTCTCATCCTGTATCTTTTAACAATATACAGCATTAAAAATTGGCAGTATCGTTGTACCCATTACCACACCTCTTCATTTAGCCACTTATCCTTTCCAAGCCAACGTTTCTAGTTAATAATTGATCTTTGAGTGCTGTCGAGACTTTATTTAGTTGGTATATACAGTACAGGCCAAAAGTTTGGACACACCTTCTCATTCAATGCGTTTTTTGTTGTTTTTCACAACTATTTACATTGTAGACTCTCAATGAAGGAATCAAAACTATGAATCAAAACTTGTGGATTTATTTACTTAACATAAAAGGGGAAATACCTGAAAACATGTTTTATATTCTAGTGTTTTTAAACTTGCCACCCTTTGTTCTGATTACTGCTTTGCACACTGTTGGCATTGTCTCTCATTGAATCTACAATGTAAATTGCAAGTCATGAAAATAACGAAAACACATTGAATGAGAATGTGTGTCCAAACATTTGGCCTATACTGTATTAATTATGAAATGTATGTTTTGTGTCTCCAGGAATATGATGAAAAGTGGTTTAAGAAGATCCAGAACGAAAAGTTTCGCTGGCACAATTCTCAGTGGCTGGAGATGATTGAAAACCAGCAGGTGGACAAAGCGGAGCCCTACTTGTACAGTGATGAGGGAGAGCCTTTTCTTCAGGGAGCAGACATGCTGGAGCGACCAGACCTCTTTTGCTGTTTAGGTCTCCAGCAATTAATTATTCAAAGCATTATTTTAATTTAACTGCAAATATTTTTGCCTTTACCATTGAAATTACATAGTTTTGTTAATTTACTTATTTATTAAGTTTGTTGGACTGATTTGTTGTATGAGGTGCTAAAACGTTTTGCAAAGGAACATACACATCGGCATCTTAAAGAAATTTCTTCTTGTCAGTTTAAGTACCACTGGGTTTTGAACTGTGAAAGAAAATCCACACAGTCTTAAGGAGAACATACAAATCCAAATCAACAAGACCTTTTTACCACAAATTATTTTTTTAAATATAAGAATAATAATATGTTTAATTTTTATAGCGCCTTTCTAACACCCAAGGCATTTTTAGAACCAATAGAATAAAAAAAAGATTACTTATGAATGCATAATATAAGACAAACGGAACACAGCGAAATAAACGCAAAAAAGCTAAGAAGAAAATAAGAAAGATTTGAGAAGCGATTTAAATTCTTGAAGAGTTGAAGTAGATCTAATAGTTAAATTAAGAGAATTCCAAAGGGTGGGGGCTGCAAAGGATCTCCCACCCATGGAAGAAAGCCTAAACCTGGGGACAGCAAGAAGATTAGAATCAATGGAACACAATGACCGGGTTGGAGTATAGTGATGGACTTTTATACTGGATACATTTATGGATTTACATTTATGACCATCGGGTCAGTCGTAGGCCTGGGGTTAAGGAACCAGCCTTTCGACCTGAAGGTCCCCGGTGTGTTTCGCCATCCCACCAGCCACTATGTCTGAAGTGCCCTTGAGCAAGGTAGCTAACCCCAATTGCTCTCCGGGAGCGTATACAGGGAGGCCCACCGCTCTGGATACGCATGCTCATTTTATTTAGTGTGTGTGTGTGTGTCACTGCACGAATGGTTACAAAATAGAGGCCGACTGGTTTTGCTGTGTTCAATAACAAAATAATATTTTTTCTGCAGATGGAACGATAACCACTGATCCGGTGGTCAGTGCAGATTTCTTCACTGACTTCTTGAAGAGAGATTTTGTGCCACCTCAGGTATTTCCCATCAGGTAATTAGAGTTTCTAAGGTTACTTATGGCATGGCTCACTCACTTTTTTTAATTCAAATATGCTGCCTGAATTAAAAACTTTTGCTTGTACTGTACTGAGTGTTGTTGAAGTTCGTCAGCTGAATATTCAAATGTACTAAAGAAGAAGCTCATTCACTGACAGTGATGATATAATCAAAGATTTATTCGGTTTAAATAAGGAATCATATTCACATATAATAATCCCTACTTTTATATGTTAGAGTTTGCTGGAGAACACTGTACAGAGTGCTTCAACATTTTTCCAACCTAAACATGGTCCACTAAAGTATAAGAAACATTTTGGGTCTGACAGCTTCAACTGTATATTTGACCAATTATATTATAGAAATAACAAATAAGAGGGCGTAGCATTATCTGTATAAATAAAATTGTTAATGTTTATTACTTCAAAAACTTAAATCTCAGCAATTGTGCTTTAACGATTGCTTTGGAGTTGTGGCACAACGTTGTGTGTTTTTATAAACTTTCATTTTACATTTAGTCATTTAGCAGACGCTTTTATCCAAAGCGACTTACAAATGAGAGAACAACACAAGTCAGTATTATTATGAAGAACCAGCTAGGCTATGGTACCATATCTAGGCATACATAAACAATAAACTCAAAACTATAATAAATAAAGAGAAAAAATAAACAAAATAAATTTGAAGTTAATGTAAATAGGGAATAGTGGGCCTGTCATCCGATATGTATCCCTAAGCAGAATGTACAGTTTTAATACAAGTCAGAGTAATGTCACTGGAAAAGGTGAACGAGGAAGAAGCTCAGCCAATTGAGGACAATTCAGCTTGGATATTTTGGTAATATGATCTAAAAAAGAGTCCCAAATGTTGTAGATTTATCTTGAAGAACTATTTTTAATATATATATTTTTTTAAATTGCAACACATTATTAATTTCTCTGAGCTATGGAGTATGTGAAGGAGGTATAGGTAATTTCCATGTAAAAGTCTTATGATACCACACATAACACTTAAGAACAAAGCACCCAACACTTCTATTTTTTAAACGACATGTTTGATGAGGTTAAACATTGTGCTTTTTAATTTTGGACTTAAAAATATTTGGTATATATACATGTTATCGCTTGTATTTCCTGTCTGCAGCGAGGAGAAAAGATTTGTGGAAACCCCTGTCCAATTTGCAGAGATCCAAACCTCATCATTCATTACCAGGTTTGTGTGTACGGACAAAAATGGAGTAATTATTTTAATCAACATGTCTCAGAACCGTCAGGCTTTGTATTTGCAGAATGTTAACCTGCTGCAGCAGTTTATAAGTCCTCAGACGGGGATGATGTACGATCCCACTCGGACAGGTAACGTCCTTGCCGGTTTAACTCGCACATCATAAATATTTTTTGAGGCTCTAAGCTCGGTCTCGTTGTCCAGGTGTGTGCATGAAGCAACAGAAACTACTTAACAAGGCGATCGAAACTGCAAGAGATCATGGTGAGAACTTATCAAGTTCACTTCATCACTAAGTATGCAGCCATTTGACCTTTACACCTATGTAAGACTTATAAATATTTAATGTATAAAGCAGACATATTTTGTCCTTAAGGACATAATCAGTATGGTCCTTCCTCAAACTGTTGTCGCAAAGCATATTAAGGGTTAATTGGGGCTTTTTTCTTCAAAACTATGATAATATTTATCTAAGACACAGCTTTGTGTTTTCAGGTTTGATTCCAACCCAGTTACCATTCGTAGACTATTCTGGAGAGGACTTCTCAAACACTCATGGTGCTGTGGGCCGCACACCAATGGCACCTTCTTGCACACATGGAGAACCCTGGTATTACTGGTATGGTGATCTAGAACCAGATCAGAGGGAACTAGCGAGAGTGAAAAAGATCTATAAAGAGTACTTAAAGTAAAGACAAAGAATTCTCCGAAGTCAAATTATTGTATTGTTAACTATTCCTTTATAAATGTTCTGTTAAGTAAAAATGATTCAGGGGA
>JAOUQT010018798.1:0-11872 GCA_025769995.1 Xyliphius kryptos | reverse complement strand
GAATTTGATGAAGGTGATTTTCTCCATTGACCATCCTGTTTAGACCAAGAGTGCTGAACATGGACTCTGGGGTAAGTAGAGAGGGTCGTTATCCATCTAATCCTCCGCCTGATTACATTCACAAAGCAGAGTTCAATAAACACAGTCATAAATATAAAGGGGTAAAAATAAACCCAGGTGTAGCAGGAGGGTAATTCCTGCTGTGATGGATGCGGCGTTCATCACCGCAGACATACATGATGATTACGAGTTATTTATTCCGTAAGTAGTTCGACTGACAACTGAATAGCGAGCTGAGCTGGAATAAAGATCCACTCAGCTCATCAATAACGTCGCTTGTGTATAAAATCTAATTTGGTGAAAGGAGAGTGGGGGGGGGAGCAGGAGGTTGGTGGGGGGCTCATTCCCATGTCTACTGACAGATAAGCAACAATGAGAAGAATTATTAGAACCAAAACAGCTTTAAATGACCCGTGCAGTTCTGATGGAAAAGCCGACTGAATGCGGTCCAATGTTTTCTATCTTTATTTATGACTCAGTGTAATAAACCTGGAACATCGATTGGAAAATGTAAAAATGAAAAACACATTACAGGCGTCGCATCGAAACGTTCACATCAGTGCATCCGCGCAGGTGATCCGAATACAGATGCTGCAGCATCAGAGACTGAGCAACGCGACGGGCGTCCTACTTGGCCATGAGGATGACGGGTACAGTGCTAGTTCTGTAAGAGGTTCTGATAGAGGTCTACTACGCTACTACTTCTGAAAAATGTTCCGAAACAGCAATGATTCTAAAAGAGGTTCTGCTACAACAGTGATTTTGAAAAATCACTGTAGGTGAACCTGGTTCTGAAAGAGGTTCTACAGCTGGACTGGTTCTGGGGTGAATCTTCTACGAGACTAGTTTTAAAAGAGGTTCTACTATGGGACTGGTTCTGAAAAATCTTCTGACACACCAATGATTTTAAAAGATGTTCTGCCACAGCAATGATTCCGAAAAATCCTGTAGGATAACCTGGTTCTGAAGAGGTTCTTCTATAGGACTGGTTCTGAAATTGGTTCTACTAAGGGGTTGGTTTTGAAAAATCTAATACAGCAATGATTCTAAAAAAGGTTGTTCCACATGACCGGTTCTGGTACAGGTTAGATCTACTCATTCAAAATCGGTGCCTGTCCTCTTTAAGCTTGTCTGATTGAAGAGAGACTCTACAAAAATGTTGTAGAAAGCCTAACTAGCTGAGTTTAGAGCTTTTTGTCTTCTCAGTGTTCACTGTAGCTGCTCATATATTTTTGGTTTGTTTTATTCAGAGGTTTTGTTACAGCACTGTTGCTTTTTTTAGCGGTTCTGCGTCAGTACTTTTAATAAGCAAAGAAGTTCAGTTCATAAAAGTCCTTTTAGAAAAGCAGTGATGCTTCAGCTCATTCAGAGGTTTGCTGCAATGTGTTCTTTACAAAGAGCTTTTGATGCAGCACAATTCCTGTTTTATAAACTTAAAAAAAAAAGCTTCCTGGCAATGAAGCACATCACCCCACTGCCCTATTTTGGTTCACGAGTTTTTTTCCCCCCAATAATGAAAAAAAAATGGGCATCCAGATCAACGGAAAAACAATGGGGTTCAAGAATTTCAATTAGAAATCATTAGTGTTGCCAGATCCTTAGCAAAAAAGTAGCTACTGGCTGATCTAAAAGCAGTTATTTATTTTCGTGTCGCATTAAATACACATTTATATTTACTCTCTGTAAATGGAGTCAGGCTCAGCAGCAGCTTTGGGCACATGCAGGTCATTTGCAGGGTGAACTGACTGTTGAGGAACAGGGCTCACACCAGGAACCACTCGGTCGATGGATAGAGTACTTTTCTCATCCCTGAAGGGAAATTTCGATGTTGAGGACAGTAACTGAAGAACATGTGTGTCTTCAAAAGTCTCCAATAAGGTCATAATTCACTAATTGTCGCTAGTTGCTTTTTGAAAATAAGGCGACAGAAGGTCTGAAACGTTGATAAACGTAGTGACTAATTTGGAAGCACTGGAGATGATGGTATTTTGGTTGATTTTTACGTACTAAAAATGTACTACACTTGGGTAATAATGTTGTCTCTTGTATTTGTCTACTGAGGTGAATTGGTTCCCTATTTAATCTTTGTTTCTCTCAAAGTCTTTCATCCTAATACATTTTTTTCCTGCCCCGTTACCTCTGTTGAAAAGTTCCTCTTCATCACCACAACCTTTGACATTCAACACAATATGGTGTTGGATTTGTTAGCGATACTAAACAAGCAATTAAACGTGGGAACGTGAGACGCAGTTAATTCCTTCAAAAGACATGATGGGGAATCACAATTCTAAATCTAGCCTTGTTGATACTGGGAAAGTGAGAGAATTAATGAGGAGTGATTGAGTGAGTGTTTTGCCTTTTATAAGTTTAGAGCAACTTGGTTGACGATTTGATCTTAGTTCCTCTTGAGGTCTCTCATCTTAAAAAAAAAAAAATTTCTGCCTCGTCACTTGTGATTGGAAGTTCACCACAACCTTTAACTGACACCTCCATATATACTGTATATTGTGGCGCGATGGTGTGATGGGTGTAGCCCGTAGACAGGAGACCAGTTCAGAAGGCAGGTCAGGTGAACGGTTGCACCGACCTAAAACACCTCACGACAAACTCCGCCAACGGAGATATGACAATCCCATCAATCAATATGCTCTGATCATATATACAGTATAATCATCAATGTAAAGCACATATTTTATTTCCTCATTTGACTATAAACCAGATGACACAGCGACGTTGGAAACACTGATGGTCTGAACATCTCTCAGCACGGAACGGCTCACCCAAATCCTTACATTTATCCCGCCAGTCATCTGTGGGGCTTTACAGTATGATGAGCTTACTTACTTGGTTTAGGGAGTTTCCGAAAGTAGTCCAGTGTAAAGATAATGACACCTATGATGATAAATGCTCAAGGGACACCAAATGCTGAAGTGAGAGAAATCTCACGAAGCCAGGCTTCTCCCTGTAATACAGGACATTACAAATTTATATGCATATTTTCCAAATATCAACAGAAAAATAACAAAAAAAAAAGGATTTTACAGCAGCGGAAACTATTATAACAGTACAACGTCGTAGCTGTCAGTTATTTTACAACATTAACATCTCTGTTTCGATTAGTAAACGAACACCTTTTGTTATAGGGTAAAAACGCAGTCAATCCACAGCACATGATCTATAAAGCCAATTTCCAACGTCAGAGAAAATCATCTGCTAATTGTTGTAAACAATTGATGGATGCCATCCACTGTATCATTAGTTTAAAAATGCAAATCAGCAAAATCTCTCCCACAGTTACCAATCAATGTTTATTATCCCTCGAGGGTTTTTTTTACTGCATTGAGATACCTTGAGTCTGTAAGCTTAAGGATCCACTCATTAAGTAATGCCATTATTTCACACTACACAGGAGGTCATCGTGAATATACACAAAATAAACTCCTAAATATGAATCAAAGAACTGAATTCAGGTGGTTGATTCAGCCCCAATTGCACAGCAGTATGTTATCAAGTACATAAACATAGATTTGGGGAAATAGTTTGGGGAATGTCCTGTACTGCTCCTGCATGACTGCACCTCACTGTGAATTAACTGGGTGAGGATGATCGGGGCAGTCATAGGTTTGTGGTTAAGGAACCATCTTTGTGACATAAAAGTTCCTGGTTCGATTCACAGGTGCCCTTGGGAAAGGCATCGAACCCCAATTGCTCCCTGGCCGCTGCGTACGGGGTTGCCCACCACACCAGACAAATTCTTCAGTGTGCAATTACAACACCTTCCTGAAGCCTTCATAATTATCCAGGGCATGGGCAGTGCATCGATACACCCCTAATGTTTAGGATGTAAAATTCCCACAGACACACTGCGATCGTGCCAAAAAGTGAAAGCTGTTAATAAATCTCTGACTGCATCAATATCAATGAGTGTGTGAGTGCATTTATATACGTGTGTGTGTTTGTGTGTCTGTATACACATACAGTCCCGATGTCAAAATGTCAGAAAGCCACTTTCATTACATTTAGGAAACACATTGCGATGTTGAATTCAGTGTTTTTTGAGCTCTGAGCCATTTCCACTGAAAGGTTTTCACGACGTGTACAGCATGCCAACGCGCGCCACTTCGAATCTTACACTGCAATAATGAAAACGATGACAAGCTCTGCAAATTAAGGCCGTGAAAGAAATACTGCAGACGGACTCTTAAAAGACTCCATTTTGTTCCTGCTTCCCTGACCGCACAAACAAAACCCATTCACAACCAATTAATTGGAAGGTTAATCAAAATGCTTTTCTGAAGTCCGCAAGGGGGCCAAGGAGAATGGTGTGCGGAAAAATAAAGAAAGCAATCCATTTAAAAGATTACCAGCAATCAGTGAAAGCAGCACAGAAGTTATTATTGGATTGTATGTGGATTTAATTCGTCCCACTCGTGGCACAGCTGGACTTTCCCTCTAAAAGGGTAATTTTTGTTGGATAATAGTAATTAAAAATAACCAGCAGCTTAATTTGAATTTTTAAATCCACTCCGTTCTGTTTGTGTCTGATTTGTAAATAAAAAACACTCAATTCAATTCACTCTGAGCCGAGGGTGTTTTAAGTAACCATCATCTTAAGATTAATTCCAATGATATCATCGAGAAGGTAGTTGGTGTCATGTTTATTTATGCCTATATATGAGGAAACTGGGTCTAACATTACGTTGGAAGAATCTAACAAGTAAAAAAAACAACAAAAAACTTCAAGTTAAAGAGCAACGATCCATCTATTATGTTCCACTTAATCCTCTACTAGCGTCAGGTATGGAGGGTTTCCCATGCCCATCCAAGAAAGAACATCTCGCTGAGCAGATGGGACAGGGCACCAATCTATCATTCACTCACTGTATAGGGGCAAATTAGAGCAGATAATATACCTTGCATGTTTTTTGGACTGTGGGAGAAAAATGATGAACCAGGAGGAAACCTGGATCCCAGCGCTAAGATGCAAACATGCTGACCACTAAGCCACCATGCCTCATTCAATATGAAGGTTAAACCCAACACCCTAAGATTGATAGTCCTGGGCTTCCACACTCAAGTGAGGTAAAATCATCATTCTACCATTTATTGATAGTAGAGGTGATGGAGTGAGGCTGAACCTAACCATGGTGCCAACAAGATGCCGCCAAGTTGTCTGGAGTTTCCAGATATATACCAGAGGGAGTTGGATGGCGCTTCAAACTACTGTCCAGAGTGGCTGTATACCTTTAATCCAACCAAACAGTTCCAGACCATCAGGTTTTCTCCTCAACCTTCTCTACCCGATGGTCTACAAAAACCCTGAAATGTACCGAATACTGAAAATACTGATGTGTTTCAAAACTTATTTTTCATACAGTATCGTAATGTTATGTTTATGCAGTACATTTCAGAACAGCAGCACCACTTTGTTCCGAGACATTAATTAACTCTCATTCTGATTTTCAGCTACACATAACAAATCTTTATTCGAGGATCGAGCTCCGTAATCGAGACGTTTGGCTCAGAGTTTAATCTTACATGCAGATTCTCAGCCAGCAGTTGGCATTCAGTGCTATGAAAAGGAAATGCAACTGGAAAGACTGCGAAAAGGCCAGTGTTAATGAGCTCTACTTACTCACTTACTTACTTCAATTACTCTGCAATTCCTAAAATCAAGCCCTCTTCATTTAAACATCATCCCCAGTGACTCAAAAATATTAAAGGGTTAAGCTTTGGACTGAGTTTTGTTTGCCTTCAATGTTTAGGCCATAACTGCTCACATTTGCCTTTTTAACATCTGAACTCATTCCTGAACCAGCCACCTTTTAGCTTCAAGACCCATTCTCCATCTTACCAGCGCCACTCATCATTTAGATGCAATTCATTCTACAATTAAGGACTAGAGCTAACTGAACTTGTTACTTGCCTGTATTCAGGTGTACTGGACAATGCTTACAGGACGCCGCCGATAAGACAACACATACTAGATTCCGCTGTGGCCAAATCGCCAGGGCGTAGGAGGAAAAGGCACCCAACATGGCTCCGCCTAATAAGCATGTGCACCCTTTCAAAACACGGAACATCGTATGCCAGCTGGAATCACTATTGACAAGGCACATTTACAGTGTGCATGCTGTAAAAGCCCAGTCTGGCTTAATGTAAATGGGGAAGGGTCACTGTTAGGAATAAGGATGCACGCGGCACGAGAACATTGTGCCAAGCTTGCAGGTACGTTATCCAGCCGAGATGCACAGCCTTTTCACACGTGTTTGGATTTCATGGGTACAGAGCTGAGATGAAAGGTAAAGACGTGGCGCATCTGAATGGAAGACTTCGGCGAGTGTGGCTCGTCATGGCGATGATCAGGGTGGTGCGGACGGTGGCACCAATTGTATTAGGGTCGAGCGGAATAGAAGTTGGATGGATGGATTGATTCACTGGATATTATATATTTAGTTTATATAATTTTTCCAATTGTTGATTACAGATACCTGATCTCTAAACAATCTGTAGGTCTATGTACCACATTGTTGAACCTGCCCGGTTGCTCAAGGACGACGAGTCCCCCTCTGAGCCATGGTCCTCTCAAGGTTTCTTTCTTAATGAACAAAACAGGAAGTTTTTTGTTTCCACTGTCGCTTTGGCTTGTTCTTTGGGGGTTTCGGCTCATAACACTGTAAAGCTGCTTTGTGACAATGCACTGTTGTACAATATGCTATATAAACAAATTACTTAAATTTGGTTTTAAAAGGGATCATTGGGGGGAGCAATGTCAGGTGCAATAATTAACTGTAATCAAACTCCAACAGCTGCCTAATAGACAATGCCTACAAGACTGCCTGTCTATGGGACACTGGTGACTGAATTTGTTTGGTTACATCACATCACATCACATCACATCAGGTCTTTTTGCCGACACTTTTATCCAAACTGGCATACAGCCACCTCGATTTCATTGCCGGGGTCAGAGAATAGAACTATTATCTTCTGGATAATATCTCTTCTGGAACAACAAGGGTTAAGGGTCTTGCTCAGGGTGCAACTCTAGTGGTCTAAAACCCCAACCTGCGGATCAATAGCACAAGACATTAATGGTTGGTAGATTATTTTCAGTGACTTTGATGTGTCTGACAACTCCATCCATTTTTATCCACTCGTACCTGTGCAAAGCCGACCAAGCCCACCAACACATCAGGGTCAATGCACTGGAAATCATCCATCATTTAAATAATGCCTGCGGAACCTGTAAAACTACAAAGTGCAGGGATATGAAACTTTAAAAACAGATAGAAAGGAAAAGGTTGATTAATACTCGGTCCTAAAGCACATTAGATACTACATCGTTTCTTTCCCACATGCCTACTATTTATGTATAAAAAGATCACACGCATTTGAAACTACCACTTTCCATAAAAGCTCTGCACCACTGATTGTTCCAACTTCAATCAAATCATTCAGAAGCATAAGGACATTTTTCTTTGCCCCATTCATCTCTGATTTCCTTATTTAAGTTCCATATATAGCCTTCTCAAAAATGACTATGATCTTAAAGTGGTAAACGAACCAATGAATCACATTCTCTCCATTCAGGACCGACGTGATTATACAAATTATGCTGGTTTGAAAAGTAAACAGTATGCAATGTTTTACCTTTTGAATGTCTCATAGTTGTTCGGTCCACGGCCTTTCATTCTGAACACACACAAAATAAAATAAAAAAAAAATAAGAACAGGGTAATTTACAACACATTTTTTGTATTATTATTATCCTAATTATTTACATGTCGCAATAACACCTTGTTGAAATCTGACTTACTTTCAGGTATCAAGACTTTGATCTATTATTGGGATCAATTACAGACTACAACTTGGTTGAAAGGTGTGAAAGTGCCATGACTCAGCCATGGATGTCAGACACAATGCCCCAATGTGGTTAATAAAGGTGTCAGTAACAGTTTTATGATGCCATATGATTCACGTTTGTGCTGAAACTCATCAGGGTTTATTTTAGACCTTTGTGCTCTAACAATTTTGGCCGGGATTAAAATACACTTACTTTTTAGCACCTAAATCTAAAGTTAGGCTGCTGATTGGTCCTCATATAGAAGCTGTTACTTTGATCACCTTGCACTTTGGCATAATTAATGCAATCACAGGGCTCACATGACCTCGAGTGCTATACTGCTTTTATACAGTCCGGAAAAAGAGTTTCAGCTTTGAACTAAGCATATATATATATATATATATACACATACATACATATATACATACATACTGTACATACATACACCCACTATATATACAGGCTCTTTCCAACAAAATTAAATATCATGGAAAGGTTATTTACAAACATGTACATAATGTCATTCAAAAGTTGAACTTTCATAGATTATAGAATTGGGACCCACAATTCTAAAAAAAAAAACAAACAATTTTAAGTATTTGTTTGTTTATTTTTACAGAATTTGGGCTTCCAGCTCATAAAACCCACGAAAACATGAATTCAAAAAAAATTCAAACACTCAAAATTGTAGCTCAAATTTTGCAGGGCATGAATGTTTTAAACTGAGTGTGACACACTCTACTCTACTTAACAGTAGAGATGAGGAACAGAATCCAAACTGCTTAAGGTCCAGAGTAAAATATCCAGTTAGTCATGATTTGAGGTGCATTGTCTGATCCAGGTCTTGGTAAACTCCGCTATCCTGTCACTGCAACAGTCTACCAGAATGTTTTAGAGGACTTCATGATTTCCTCTGCTGAAGATCTGTACGGAGATACACATTTCATCTTTCAGCAGAACCTGGCCCCTGCCCATGCCGCCAGAAGCACCAAATCCTGATTTGACGCCTATGCCATCACAGTGCTTGACTGGCCAGTCAACTTACCGGACCTTAACCCAATTGAAAATCTATGGGTATTCTCAAAAGAACAATGAGGGGGGCACCAGCCCCAAAAACAAAGAAGCGCTGACAGCAAGCATCAAGGAAATCAATCTGGGCTTCCTTAACTTCCAGGTACTGTGATGGCATGGGCATCAAACAGGTTTTGGTGTTTCTGGCGTCATGGGCAGGAGCCAGGTCTTGCTTGGAGATGAAATCTTAGCCTAGGTCGGGATTCGGACCTGGATCTCAAGTGCTAAGAGGCGAACATGTTAACAAGGACGCCACCCTGCTGCTGAATAATGCACCAACCAAATAATACCTGCTCTGTGGTGGTACTATTCGGGCCCTGACCATTAAAGAACAGAATAAAGGGGATGTACACAGTATGTATTGTAGTCCACAAACAAATGGACGACAGATTGTAACTGCAGAACTACAAAGTCCATCTTTATGGTAGTGGAACTAATAACATGGACAATAAGTGGAGAAAAAAATGACGCAAGTTTAAACTATAGACTGGTTCTGTATGTGTGTATCTTCTAATATTAAAAGCTTCAAAGCCCTCACTCACTCACCACTAATTATCCCACTTCCCGAGTGCCAATAAAGCTGAAAATTGTCTCAGTCATTCCTTATCGTGTTCTTGGAAAACTTACTGATCAGTTCATGTAAGAAAGCAACTGCGTGAAAACCGTAGTCACAACTCAAAACTATATTCATTCCAGATTTTTTTATTGCCCCAAACATTACGCTATAATACGTTTATTTTAAATATATAAACTCCAAAGCCATCACTCAAAAACAACTGTGTTTGTCAACAATCAAGATCTCCAACGTAGAGCAGCACAAAAATTGCCCTAAAATAAAGGTGTGCGTGTATTTAATGATATGCCTATAGGCCTTTGTAATGATTCATAACCATTCAGTAACACACTAACATTCAGCTCATGTGGAGAACCTAGTATTACACAAGGGACGGTATCAGACCACAGGAATTTACTACGAACACCAGATAGCCATTTAGCGGTAGAGCTAAGCACCTGGTGGGAGACCTGACATGTTCATGCCCATCAGCGGTTAAACAGTTTTACCTCCCAGACATAAATGTAAAGAAATTCAATACAGCCCAGGGCCAGAGCCCACGGAGCCGGAGGCAGTTTGCTGAAGCAGCCACAGAATTGCTAAATGGTGCATCAACATGAAATACGGTACAATTCAAAGAGAATTTTTGTATAATGTGTGCACTTTGCTTTGGTTCGTCTGGCGTTGTGCCGCTCCCGCTTTAAAATTCAAATATGTCCTTAAGACGAGTTCTGAAAGCAGAATAAATAAACAGTCAACAGAACGAGGACAAATTCTACACTGTGCTGCATCTGTTAGCATGAATTCAACAACAAGCTGCTTTAAATCCGCCATTTTTCTTAAACTCAGATCATAACTCAGACATGGACTTAAGCATGTAGGCTGTTTTGAAAGAAATACAATAATTAACTATATATCTATACTGGGGATAGCACAGTGGCTTAGTGGTTAGCATTTCCGCCTCTTAGCACTGAGGGTCCAGGTTTGAATACCAATCTGGAAAGTTACCATATTCTCCCTGTGTCCACTTGGGTTTTCTGATTTTCTCCCAATGTTAAAAAATAAATAAATAAATAAGTAAGTAAATAAGTAAAATAAAAAATTAAAAAACATGGATTCAGGGTGAATTCTGCTCTAAATTTCCTCTAATTGCCCCCCTAAATGAACAAGCTCATTTCCTGTGTGAAACACTTCCTCAAAGGTTCGGAACGTTGAGACATAAAAGGCAGATCACAGAGGGTTTTTTTTTTTTTATAAACCAGAACCATAATGAACATGCACAAAAAAAGCTGCACCCCCTCCCCCCCCACACACACTAAAGCAGCCCTCGTGGCTGAAAAACAGAGTTCAGCCCGATGACACATTATTTATAGCCAGTGTAGAACCATACTCCACATCATTATTGTTCTCCCAGAATGCACTGAGGTTATTCCTCCCATCCCGAGTGAAAACTTTTTATCCATTATACAAACAACAATTCAGAAAGACAAGAACATAATTTTGCTTTTAGACACACGAGCCGGTTAGGAGTTGCGCGAGATAAAAGACCGGGCTGTTCCCCGCGCAACATCAAATAAAGCTCAGGAGTCTGATTCATACAGATGTGCCAAAAATAATCAGACATGTGGACATGGGACACGCCTCCTCCCAACGTTCCTATGAAAGATTTATCAGGAGCTTTCACATGGAGTTGAATTTGGTCTCTTTGAGAAGGACTTAATACCATTATATACCAAGACATTAACAATATTACCAGCTAATTGATCTCTGACAGTACGATTGCTCTCTGGAGTCGACTGGCGCTGCGATGTATTTTATCACTTTGGTTTTTCATCATAGTTTGAAGAACTCAGCGTGAAATTAGAGACAGGTAAGCAAGAGTAATGAAAACTATATTTTTCAAATTTAAACTAAATGCGATATTTAATAACAGGATATGAAGTATCAGTCAGAAGTTTGGACATGAGTTTCACTCATAGTCTATGTTATGAATTTCATTTAGCATAAAGATGGACTTTGTATTTCTGTAATTCCAGACTGTAGCCCATCTGGACATAGTAGGCCTGGGCAATATACCAAAAATTTATGATACCAAAATTTATGACAATAACCGACGTCATTTTGCTCATATCGGTATCTTTCATTTATTTATTCATTTATTATCTTCGGCTTATAACTTTTTGAGGGTCGCGGGAGTGTGGGGGGTGAGGGGGTTGGGTGGGGCTGTTCCCCATGCCCATACATGGGAGAACGTCTCAGGTGCTGGGCAGATACACCCAGGACAGGGCGCCAATCCATCACTGGGTACACACTCACTTACACAGCCACACACTATAAAGGGCACT
>JAOUQT010018788.1:0-11872 GCA_025769995.1 Xyliphius kryptos | reverse complement strand
CAGCAAGTGAAACTGATTCACAGTGTTGCTTCCTAACTGGACAGGTTGGTTTCACAAAAGTGTGGTTTACTTGGAGTTACATTGTGTTGTTTGAGTGTTTTCTTTTATTTTTTTGAGCAGTGTATATTACATTTAATGTAGAACTAATACACACCACAAAGTTCTTAAAATGAAAAGTTTCCCTGCCAGGATATTTTAAATCATTTAGGATTAGATCGCACAGTTTCAAAAGGCTTTCCGTTGAGCAGTGGATCTAGCATTGCCTCATGAGGTTGCTTAATAACACACTAATAAAGCATTATGCAACCGATGCAGTGTACATTTTAGATTTGTTGTTAAATTTTCTTCATACTCACCCTGTGTTGAATGTCTGATTATGTTTATACTGGTTCTGGGATAACAGCTTTATTTTTTCACTAGAAAAGACAATATGGGTTCCTTACATATTATGCCTAAACAAAGCAGCGTTCTCAAATTAGGAGCTAAAATTTGAATATGTTAGTGAAGTCTTAACGTAACCCACTGTCATTTAAGCTTGTGAAGTTACCAATTATTGTTGCCTCAACTGAAGGAATCAGTGCTTTAACTAGTATCTTGCAAGCAATAAAGCCATCTTGATCATAATTTCTGTCCTATTTACATACAGTTAATGTATAAATGGAAACTCGAACACTTTAGAATATACCAGTCATCACAATTCCAAAAGGACACACATATACAGCTTCTGGTTTCTGCATAAACCATCTTATCAGTGCCTCTTGCACTTTGTAGTGCAATTACAAACCTCAGTATGTCCAACTAAATGTGGTGATGGCCAGACTTTATTTGATAATGGATCACTTTCAGTCTAAAGTGTTAATGAAGTTTTTAAAAACTCCAGCATTACAGACTAACACAACACCATGTCAACATCACTGCAGTGCTGAGCATTATTCATCACCCAAATAATGCCAGCACTGTCATGGTACTGTGACGGTTCTTACCATTTAGAGGACTGTATAAAGGGACTGAACTTTGTATTTAGCAAACAGATGGATTACAGACTGATGCTGTAGAGTTACAAAGGGAATTTATATTGTGAAGTGGAGCTAATTTTAAAGTATGTTGGCTGTATAAACAAGGAAATGTACAATTCTGAGTATATGAATGCGTACAACAATTTTCAGAAAAGCTGGGGCATTTTACCACACAAGTGATATAAATTCAATTTGTTAAATAACCTAAATTAATATTGGCATCGAGACTGAGGCCCGTGACACCTAAAAAAAATTGGATGGAGACAAATTGATATTTTAAAGATGCAAGTAACATTTGCTGACATGTTCCTCAGTTAGCAGTTTTTTTGCTCAAGCAAGTTATATGGATATATTTTAAAAATATCAATTGAAGGCTTAGTTTTTGCAAAACTTTTTGAGTCACCCTTTTATACCTAACTTAATGGCAGAATTGTGAGTCAGTGCAGTGTTGCATAATGCAAGGTTTCAAAGAATGAATAGATATAGGAGGTCTGTGAAAGTTATGGTGTTAAATGGTCAAGGCAAAAACCACTGCTGCATTGTACTGGCCATTAAGCTTTTAGGTTGACCCAGTTCAGTACTGCATCAAGAAATCCAACCTGAAGCTGAATTGTGCAATGAGAAAAGCAAAACTAAATCGCTTCATTTTCACAAAATCCAAACTATTTGACAAAGTTTGAATCGAAACCAGTTATGAGACTTTTTATGCATATTGTTTGGTTAATAAAGGTAAAGAAATCAACTGTGAAACCAATTCTACTGGCTGCAAGTTGATGGCCAGATCTGTTTAAATAAGATGGGTGACATCCACTTAATAAGGCTAGTGACATCAGCTTTGACTTATCAATGAACTCTGTACCTGAACCTGGAGTGAGTCAAATGGTAAACATTAGGTCATAAAGACCTGTACACACAAAAGTTTCGGGTCCCTTTCTTAGTAAAATTGTTAGTTGGCTATCAATAGTTGTCCATACATTTATAATGGCTTCTTCCTGGAAAAATGTACTTTCTTTATGGTTTTGGACTGTGTCTGTGGAAATTCATCCATAAACTTAATGTGAGTTTCTGGCATGTTTCATTAAGGTTCATTCTAAAATTAATTAGTAGGGTAGGGTTCTGGGCTTTGTGAGGGTTAGTTTATAAAACAAATTTGATTCTATATAGAAATTCTGGTTTAACAGACTTTAATAACTGTGCATTAATAATAGCTGCTCAGCTCACCGACAACATACAGATTTTAATACCACCGACCATTTCATTTTACTCCAAAAACAAGATGGGATATTGTCTACTTTCCCACTGCCAGTGTCCACCCGGTATTTAGTGCATGACAGTTTGACATTGTGGATAACAATTTGAGGAGGAATAGCCGATATCAAGTGTCCCAACTTCAAAGCAAGCCTGGCCTACGTTTATATATTTGTTTCATGCTATTATGCGACTCAAATAACCTTCTTTTGTTTGGGCTGCTGAAACAGGTTTGTCTGCTCGCTACTTCAAATTGCTGCCTGCAGACCAAAGAAATATTTAAATGTATTAATGGTAATTTTAGTGGACCTGGATTAGAACCCACAACCTTCAGATTGACAGGCAAAATGAGCCTTAACAACATTCAAAAATCTGTCCCTGTAGAAGCTTATAATGCACAGTACACTGGATACCTTTCAATCATCTCTCTCTGGTGGCCTTAAATGAGTTTGCAGTAGTAAGTATAACTGATGGAGACTGACACTAGTACAGTAAGAAGAGAGTTTTATAATACATACTGCATTTAAATGTAGCAAGAAAATGAGTGTTTGGTATTTGGATATTATATACAGTTGGATAATTTACAATATATAATAAATGGGCATGTAGTAGTACTACTATACAACTGAATACTGCATATATTCATCTATTTATTTATTTAACACATGCCCAGCGCCCTGTGCCATCCCCTCCAATCTACCCATGCGCCAATCGAAATCTAGTTCACATGCCAAGCGATCCACATCATCCCCACCACTCTACACCAGCGCGCCAATCGCTATCGAGTTCACACACTAAGTGCCTCGCCTCATCTCCTTCATTCTATCAGAGCTTCAATCGCTATGGAGTTCAAACACCAAGCACCTTATACTATAGATTATTTAATATCTGCAGCAACTGTGGGATGCTCTCTTATCTTTATAAGTTACCATTTCTGCAGAACAATTTTTACAGTCAGTGGGCTCAATGCCACAGTTGTTACAAATCATTGCTTTTCTGAAAGCTACCAATTGAACATCTTTAATAAACTATATATCCTCATCAGCCTTGTTATGAAGCACCATTGCTACATGGACTTGCAGTTTCTTATCTTTCATTTTCATGCTGTTTCTTACTTTTTAAGGGAGGGAGAAAAAGGAAGACATGATCCCACCGGGCAGCAAGGACTACGTTTCTCTGTCAGTCGGTGAAAAAGTTTACACAAATGGCAAGCAGCGAAGGCAGTCGTTCTGGCGGGTAAGAGCTCATTGTTGTGTAGTAGTCTTAAGTTCTACATGCTTTGCTTCATTGATGTTGCATTGTATGTAATGTCCTTAGCCAAACCTCTCTGTAACATTTCCCCCATCCTTCTGCTTCACATCATAAACAAAGGAGTTTCTTGTCACGATGCTGTAGTTTTGCATGTTTTAATTTCTTTCTGTACCGTTTTGCATTTTGGCCTTGCAGAAATGGAAGCAGCTGTCACGCCTGCAACGTAGCATTTTCCTTTTCGTGGCTATTCTCTTTCTTATAAGTGGGATTGTGGCCTATTCCAGCATTACAACACATCTTGGAGGTATGCAATATATTTTTAGTGCCGATGTAACGATGTGTCTCGTTAATCATGATCCAGTTCTACATAAAACGCAAGCAGCACATCAAATATTTGGAATGTATTTTGTCTTATTAGTTTGAAAGTGCATTAGTGCAGAATTAAGTGAGATTTGTAAACCAAAATCATTTTATGAAATATAGTATTATTATAGTATTATTAATTTGTATCTATTAGTGTAATAGTGTAGAAACACCTATATAAACAAATTGTTGTGTTCTACAGTTAGGGTGCATGCACCCTTAGTCCTCTGTATACCATGGTTTAAGTGTCAGGGCCAGAACAGAATGACTTGGGGGGGTGTATAATTCTCATAGTGCAATTCCGCAGATAAAGTAGCAGCATGTCATGATGGTATGCTTAAATCAGACATAGAATAAAGTAGACCTGCATGCAGACAATGTGGAAACAGCTGCTCTACATTCTTTAATTCAAACGCTATATGTGCACCTATATGGTAATTAAAATACTTTATTATTCCCAAAGAGAAACTCGTAATCTTAGAAAGTAAAAAATGCAATAACAGTAAAGTGAAGCTGAAATAATGGACACTGTGTAGAATCAAGGATGTGTATCTAATAAAGTGCTGGCGGTAAAAATTTTTTGCATGTTTATTTTTCTCCCTGCTAATTGCAAATTCGTCCCCCATTTTACTGTCCTCTAAGTGGCCTAAGGAAAATAGTGGACTTGTTTTAAAATGGAAAAAATTACATATTTTCCTAAAAATCACATGGTAGTGTTTTAACAAGAATTTTGCAAATGTCTTATGAGCCAAATGTGGGTTTTAATAAATATTCATGAAGCTGCACCATTAAAAACTAATTTCAGTCATAGACATTTTGTTATGTTCGTATTTAAGACCAAACATCTGTTTAATGCATATTGCTCCTTTTTGCATTTAGTAAATTTGTTCTAGTTTTAGTTCTGCTTTTTCTTTTTCTTTCTGTGTGTTTGTGGTTATGATAGTATGCTAGTTGGTGTGTATTTGTGTGTCAGTTTAGAAATGCAGACTTATGAAAGTAACTTTGTATGTGTTTGAATGCATTTGCATTGACTACAATGTGAGTGTGTGTTTGTGTGTACACATGTTCATATGCATGTTTCTAATTGCTCCCACATCTTTGTATACAGCTGGTCAGTGGTCAGGGTACACACAGAAGTGACTTGTAAAATACATGCAGTAAGAATTTAGGTTTTTTTTTCCCTAATTAAAAGAGTGCAAGGCTAAATGTAGTGTGTGGTAGTTTTATTTTTTTTTTTTTGCACCAATCTGAAACTAATGGGCAACTGCTCAACAAATGTTACATTTTACAGTCTCTGAAGTTGCAGAAGGAAACGAAGGTGAAGGAAAGGCTCTGCTAACTGCTGGTCTGAACTATTATGGAAAAGCTGTGGAGGTTGGTGTCCCATTGAATGCAGTTCAGACTTCATAGCGGTGTTTGATTAGATGTCATTGGTGTAATATTCCATTTCTCCTTTAGAAAAAAGTGTATCGTAAGCGTGGGCCTCCTGGACTGCTGAATCGTCGAGGCGGTAGCATAGGGCCCGTGGGGGAACCAGGAACACAGAAAGGGTAAGAATCCTTAAACAGGTTTTTATGACTGGAAAGTTTAAAGATGATTTTATTTGAAACTTACTGTATTTATCGTCCAAGCTACTATACAGTCTATTTATGTATTAAAGTATCAATTTGCAAGATCAGGTGCGATCTTGAGGTGAGCCGGCAGATTGCAACCAATCAAATGCTTCTCTGTTGTACTTTTTTTGTTGTAATTTTTTTTTTTCTAAATCTAACTGCTGCACCACATTCCTTTAGTCTTTTAGTCCACATTAAGGCCTTGTGTGTCATTAAATATCTCGTCCTTTATTATATTTGATTGTCTTTTTTTTTTTTTTTTTTTTTTTGTAGCGATGCTGTAATTAATCATGAAACTGAGCCAAATCAGAAAGCTGTACTTGAGGGTTCTCCTGCACAGTTAGGTGAGTTGAATAAAACAAAAACTGTACTACTGTAAAGGATTTGTTGAATTATTATTTCAGTTAGCTCTGTATTTAAAGCATGTTACAATTGTTTTATTATAAATAATAATACTAACCACAATAATAAAAGATTGGTATTTATGTGTTTGTTTTGTAGCTAAAAGCAGAATGGAAGCAGCGCGAGAGGCTTTTCGACATGCCTGGCAAGGTTACAAGAAATTTGCCTGGGGTCACGATGAGCTCAAACCGGTTTCGAAATCCTATTCGGAATGGTTCGGACTCGGGCTGACGCTTATTGACTCCCTGGACACTATGTGGATCATGGGTTTGAAAAAAGGTGAAGTTGTTATTTTGTGATGTTTAGCAGCAGCCAATATATTTATCACAGTGTGGGATTTCTGTTTTTGTAATAAAAAAACGATGACATTACATCAAGTCATTTATCAGATGCTTTTATCCAAAGTAACTTACAGGTATCACTTCTTGATGGTTGGGGTCAGAATACACAGTTCTCCATATATAACCGCTGGAGCAATAAGGGTTCAGGGCCTTACTAAAGGACCTACCTTGGTCACTTTGGTAGACTTGGGATTTGAACCCACAACCTTCTGGTTGATAGTCCAACACCCTAACCAATAAGGGTGTAAATATTAATTGAGTTAAAATGATTAATCGATTATACAGCTGGCAATTTAAAGCATTTATACTTCTGCAAGTGTAGCAATTAGTGTGTTTATATTGTCTGCCTTCATTTTAGCTATTGTTAACTTCTGCCTTGAAGTACACATAATGCCTTCTTCAAAGCTGTGGGTGGTACTACCACACTACTGTCTTCCAACTTTCCTTATACTTCACAAGAGACAGAAGACCGTGAAATGTTACACACTCAAAATTCAGAATCGTCTTTTATTTAATATTTAAATGTTGCGTCCAGTATCAAACTAATATAGGGTGCAATTTAAAAAAAAGAATAAATAAAAGTTCCACTTTTCCTAACACTGATGCTGTTCACCCAAATCTGCGACTTTAAAAAATTGCAGAGACACAATACTCCACCACAACGCATTTATGTGTTTCAGTGGTGCACAGACATGAGGCATGAATCAGAATCTCCTGACACTAAATTTGTATGGAAATGTTATGTTCTGATAGATTCTATATCTGACTGTGTTTTTTTAAATAAACGCTGCTCAAAAAAATAAAGGTAACACTAAAATAACACATTCTAGATCGTAGTTAGTAGATAGTGGATAATGGGGACAAAATAACAGGATATTCGGAATCTTACTCAAACTGGAGAAAAATGACAGGCTGATCTGACTTCAGTGGAAATTTCTCAAGACGAGTTAAAATGAGTATTAGTAGTGTGTGTGGACGCCACGTGCCTGTATGATCTCCCTAAACACCTGGGCATGCTCCTGATGAGGCGGGGGATGTTCTCTCCTACGGCCCCCTCTATGTCTTTTGGTGTACTGGTCTCCTGGTATCTGCTCCATGCAAACCTTCTTGCCACAGCTCAAATTGATGTGCCATCCTAAATAAGCTGCACTACCTGAGCAACTTGTGTGGGTTGCAGACACCACCTCATGCTACCTCTATGGTAAGAGAACTGACCAAATGCAAACGTGACCAAAACATCAGCCAGAAGTGATGAGAACAGAGAAAAGGTGTGTGGTCACCACCTGCAGAACAACTCATTTATAAGGGTACATGCCAGCTATCGAAGGGAAACTTCAACTTGCCATAAACAACATACTGCAGTGGACTACCCAAAATGCATTCAAGATCTCCAAATCCAAAACAACATGCAGCAACTTCTGCCAACTTAGATCACCTCACCCAGATCTCACCTTGTACCTGGCCGGTGAAGCCATTTAAATATAGAAAGAGAAAGTTTCCTGGGATATTCCTAGATCAGAAACATTTCTTTAAACACTACATTTAGTATTTAAAAATCAAATGCCAAAAAATATTAAACATCATAAGAGTACCAGCCAATACGAAATGGGGAGCAAATTTCCAACTGCTCTAACACCCGTACAAAGCGCTGGTACAATCCAGACTGGACTATGGCAGTATTATATACATTGCAACCTGCATCCTATAAACACAATTCCTCATCAAGGACTAAGAATGGCTTTAGTTGCATACAGAACATCTCCCGTGGAAACCTATACATAGAAGCAAACAAACCACCATTCCACCATCTACGATGTCTAACTATTGCGCTAGATACTCTAAAATCTATGGGAATAGATCAAATCCAGCCTACCAACCATATTCAGAAATCACAAATATGAGAGCAAACCGACAAAAATCCGACCACTAGGACTTCGAATCAAAACGAACCTGAGAGCCCTAGAGCTTTACGTGGATTTATTAAACCAAACTCACCAGTTAATACACCCCTGTGACTATAAAACACCAACAATCATGCTGAAACTGGCAGAAAAACAAAAGCAAAGCACCCACCCAAATGAATAGCACCAGATATTTCTTGAAATCAGAGAACGTTACCCACACCATACGACAATCTACACAGATCAGCAGTCACATCCACAAACTACCAACACAGTATACAGCTATCAAACCTCAGAGCCATATTCTCCGTAAAAGGTTATGCACTACTATTAGCTTTAGAATACATTCAAACGAGCAACTTCAAAAAATTCCTTATTTTTACAGACTCAAAATCATGCATAAAAGCCTTAGAACAATGACTCGGACCATCCCATAATTTCTGCTGGATACCAAGCCACATTGGAATCCCAGGAAACCATCTACTGCAGACACAATCACCACACGACCTAGATCACCCAGAGACGCTTTTCCAACGTTCCAATTAAACATCGTTTATAATTTGTGTTAAAGACACAATTTCAAGAAATAAGTCCGTCATAGACATGACCCCAGTGTTGTCTGTTTAAAATTGATTGACAATCAGTGTTGCTTCCTAACTGGACAGGTTGATTTCAAAGAAGTGGTTGACTTGGAGTTACATTGTGTTCTTTACATGTTTTCTTAATTTTTTTTTCAGCAGTGTATATTGTTTATAATTAAGAATCCAATGTTTTCATGTATTCTATAAGAATATTTCTGATAGTATAGTGTTGGCTGCTAATGGCTCATTTATTGTGACTTCTCTGACAGAGTTTGAAGAAGCGAGGCACTGGGTCAGTACACAACTGTCCTTTCAAAAGAATGTGGAAGTGAATTTATTCGAGAGCACAATACGCATATTGGGTGGATTGCTCAGCACGTACCATCTGACCGCCGATGAGCTGTTTCTGGAAAAAGCTGTGAGTGCATTTTGTGTGTGGGAGTGAAAGTGAATGTGTGAGTTTGTGTTGTGCAGCAGATGCCTCCTCCACTCCTGCTGCTGCTCATTACCTCTTGTTTGTGAAATTAAGTGATATATTTGGCCTTCTGTATAATTCTACAGATAGATATCGGCTCCAGACTTATGCCTGCATTCGACACGCCGTCCAAAATTCCTTACTCTGATGTGAACATCGGCACTGGCACTGCCAACCCACCGCGCTGGACCACGGACAGCACCGTCGCCGAGGTGACCAGCATCCAGCTAGAGTTCCGTGAGCTCAGCCGCCTTACTGGAGACGCCAAATACCAGGTGGGTTAATAGTGCGGTGGTGTGTGTAGTACATGTACACTGATGTTATTAACTCAACTTGCAAATAATCCCCAATATCTATGAGTTTCTGTGTTCTTAACATGTATTTCAAACATGTTTGGAAGCTGCTATGTGTCTTGGTTTCCACATTACACTGTACTTTTTATATTAGCAGTGTGGCGACTCAGCCGCCATATTGGTCAGGGGATGTGGTCTTTGATTGCAATTTGCAGCCTTGCTTGTAAGTCTCACACACTGCTACCTTCACTGGTCACCAGGGGCAGTCGTAGGATTGTGCTTAATTTTACAGAGCACAAAAAAGTGCCTTTCCCAAACTCTTCCCTTAAAAAATTGACATGAGCTTTTAAGTTTTTTTTGATGGTGGAGGCATGAACTCTGACCTTAACTGAGGCGAGTCAGGCCTGCAGTTCTTTGGATGTTGTGGGGTCTTTTGTGACCTCTTGGATGAGTCGTGCTGTGCTCTTGGGGTAATTTTGGGCGGCTGGCCACTCCTGGGAAGGCTCACCACTGATATTTGTGGATAATGGTGGTTCGCTGGATTCCCAAAGCCTTGGAAATGGCTTTATAACCTTTCCAAACTGATAGATCTCAATTACTTTCCTTCTCAATTGGTTCTGAATTTCTTTGGATCTCGGCATGATGTGTAGCTTTTAAGAATCTTTTGGTGGACTTCACTTTGGTCCTCTTTAAGTGATGTCTTGATTGAGAACAGGTGTGGCAATAATCAGGGCTGGGGGTATGGCGTCAAAACAGGTGCAAAAGTTTTGAGAACTTAAAAACAGAATTCGTAAGCAATTTTCTTCTCGCACTTCTCATTTTTGCCCTTGCGCTTCACATTTTTGCGATCACGTTCGATTTTTGTATTTAGGACCCGTTTTAACGGGTGGGATCTACACAGTAATTGGCTGCTCTTGAAAAGTCCAGCCGACTCAGCCATGCTTACACTATGACAAATTGTGGATTAGCACATTTCAAAAAGTGGGACTGGAAAATAAAATAATGAAAATTAAAATAGCTGATAGAAGTAAACAACTCATTTTTCAAAAACAAAACACATTTTGCGCATATTCTCTGATGTCGCCGGATGTGAATTCTGTTTTTGAGTTCTCAAAACTTTTGGACCCGTTTTGACACCATATGGGTGTGGCTAGAGACAATGTAGTCAGGTCTAATAAACCACAGTTATAGTATGTTTTAACAAGGTGGTCAATCACTTTTTCACACAGGGCCATGAAGGTTTGGATCATTTTTTTTCCCTTAATAATAAACACCTTAATTTACAAATTGCATTTTGTGTTCACTTGTGTTGTCTTTGACTACTATTTAAATAGCTGTGGTGTTCCGAAACACTCAAGTGTGACAAATATGCAAAAAAAAACCAAACAAACACTTGTTCACACCACTGTAGATGGATTTTGTAGTTTTATAATTACAGACTATAGTACAGGTGTGCTTAATATGTCTAGGACTAGAACCGTAAAATAACCAGGTGCTTGATTTTATATTTACATCTGAAACCAGAAATTAAGGTGTGTCCCAACACTGGCAGTTTTAGACTTGTGGATAAGGAACCAGCCTGAAAGGTCCCAAATTTGATTTCTGGTCTTACCAAGTACTATGGCTGAAGTGCCTTTGAGCAAACCTAACAATTGTTCCCTGGGCACTGTATAAAGGGCTGTCCAAGCCGGTGAACAACTCAATACAGGCACGCCCATATTTTAAACCCTGTTCAACGAACAGGAACAAAAAATGAAAGTTGTTTTGAAAGTTTTGCTGGCTCCCAAATCACTTAAGACATACTAGGCTTTAGTGGTGTAACTATTAATCGATTACACAGCCGGCGATTCGATGCATGTTTTTATTAATCTGCATTTGTCAAATATTTTTAAATCTCCTTCAATGCTGTGGGTGGCGCTACAGACTTTCCTTATACTTCACAAGAGTTCCAGAAGTGTTTCACCCTCAAAATACGGATTCATCTTTTATTTAATATTTAAATGCTGCATCCCGTAACAAACTAATTTGAGACGTGATTGACGCTTTTCCAAACCCGCTGTTCACAAAAACCGGTAGCTCTTCAAAATGGCAGGCACACGATACTCCACATGAATCAGAACAACGCTGCAGTCACATACCAACGCTCCAATCATCTAAGACTGATACTGTATGGAATATATTTTTTTAAATATACACTGCTCAAAAAAATAAAAGGAACATTAAAAGAACACATCCTAGATCTTAAAGAATAAAATATTTCAGTTAAAAACCTTTATTTGGTAGATAGTGGAATGTGTTGAGAACAAAACATATAAAAATGAACAAAATGTAAATCTAAATGATTATCCCATGGAGGTCTGGATTTGGAATCATACTCAAAATCAAAGT
>JAOUQT010018770.1:0-11873 GCA_025769995.1 Xyliphius kryptos | reverse complement strand
TCGAAAAATCGATTACAAAATTTGTACCAAACAGACAAACAGACAACGTAAGCTGAATAAAAGTGTGTAATAAAAAAGACACCATTGTTAACATGAATGCATTCATAAGTGTAGTATGGTGGTGTGTGTGTGTGTGTGTGTGTGTGTGTGTGTGTGTGTGTGTGTGTGTGTGTGTGTTTATTAAAATAAAAATGTAGTAAGTCAAAAAAGAACAAAACAAACTTTTACGGGTGATTTGGCCTAAAACTAATGCAAAGATCACGCGACGTGAATGAGAGCCGCTCACTAATGCTGGGAAAAAAATTAAATCAAAACTGTTCCAAGGGAGCTCGTCCCCCCACCGCACCCCCCACGACTCCACCGGACCACTAACCTTTTCAAGCTTATTAACATTTTTCAGCAGCAGATTCTTGGGGAGTGTCGAAGGGAGCACACAGAAAGGGCAACTCAGATGTGCATGTGCGTTGTGAGCGAGTGCGTGTGCAGGTCAGAGGTATGATTGTCCCACCGAGGGTGTGGAGGTTTTGGCAACGGCAGTGTCGACGAGTCAAGGCCTCAGGCCACCTGCACTTTGTGAGCAAAGCTCATGACTTTCATGCTTGAGCAGAGCTCTGTATCAGCTCACACTACAGAGAGAGAGAGAGAGAGAAAGAGAGCAAAAGAGAATGCTGAAAATGAGAAACTCTGACCTAACCAGATATACTTGGCAAGTGCAGCCGTGCAGTGGTTACGGTGGTGGGATACAGCACGCCTGTCAACATGGTTAGACCTCCCACTGGTCGACCTCACGGTGCAAAGCTGCTCTCCTGCTCTCGTGTCAGTGTTTTCCAAATGAATCTTGTAATGTTAAAACTTTAGTCACCAATGGGATACAGCTATGCCGTAATGGCCTGATGTCTGTAAGCTTTGACCTTGTCTTGACCCAGTTTTAGCTGCAGAGGTAAATAAAAATGTAGGGGCCTTAATAGCAGTTTTTAGATAAAACTTTAATTTTGCAATATCTTCACCATAATTAAAACAATAGATAACCTTAAGTTACATAACTTATATATTTATATTTAGGTATCGAGTTTATTTCTGTGCAATCTGTAGCAGTAGCAAAACTTACTTTTCATCAGTGCCTGACCTTACAAATGCTCAGAATGATCTCTAAACTCAGATCTTGAAGAGACAAGATGCACGAGTAAAACTACTTTAGAGGAGTCAGTTCACTTAAGATGCAGCACATGAACGTTATCCTTACAGAATGTAATGTAATAAAATGTGAAGCACTGCCATGTATGCCGTGTTTTTGGCTAAACACCAGTGAGATTCCTGTTAGGATCCTCTTGTCCATGGCACATGAAAAGAAAGCTATGCTTTTTAAAGTTTCATGTCAGCTTCATCGGCTTAAGGCCCTTTCTTTCATGAATTAATAAGCCTGTGAACATCCGAGCACTGGAGATTAATCCCCCAAATTACTCTGGCTATGAATAAGTCTGATTGTGTTAATGTGAGCTGGACCGCAGCGTTTCATCCTCTCACATACATGACACTATGGGTCTTCATCAAGACGCTTCATATAAAAATGTGCACAAAGAAGGCTCATAGTCTCCATCGTCTTAAACAGGACTGTTTGTTTACTGGGACGTTTCACTATTTTGATATTAAGATCTATAGGAAGATATTAGGACTTTTAATCTGAGAATAGAAAGTGTTTATAACATTAGTACATTTACAAATTGACTAGTGGAATACCTGTGCTGCACTACGGTGGAGAACATGATTACATGAAAGATGAAAAACTGTTGTTTTTGAATGAGCAATGGCTTTGAATTTTATATATTTAAAATGAACATATTATTAGACACAGGTTTGTGGCCATTAAAAAATCTGAAATTAATATGTGGAATGAATATAGTGGGAGTTGTGCCTCTGGTGTCCACTCGTTGTCTTTCTTACATGAATTTTTATTTTATTAAATCACGTTTAATAAGGAATGACAAAACCAAGTTTCAGCGTTGTAGTTACTCTCGAAAACACCAATCCATCAGAGGTGTTGGGTTCGGTGGCGATAGCGACCAAAAAATCCAATGTAGGAAAGCGAGAATCAGTTTTCAAGGACATTCTAGGTATTCACGGTGTCAAGTTTCAGACTTGTAGGTACTCAGGAAGACCCCCAAAGTGACACGATGGCAATATCGAACGACCCAAAGAATTTAAGAAAGGGAGAAGCAGTTTATTCCTGAAAGGTCATAATAGGGAAGGAAGGAGCTCAAATTCAGCCTTGTATGTTTGCTGGAAGACCCCGATGTAACCCTGGCGGGATCTTAGGTTTAGTGGTGATATTGAATGAACCATTTAACACAGGAAGGTGAGCTACTTAGTTAGATACTTAGTTTTTTTATTTTCATTTACATTTGGTCATTTAGCTGACGCTTTTATCCAACGAGACTTACAAATATCCCACTTTAATTAGGGTTATGGAACACAGGGTTGATAGAGCAGCCCTGGAGCAATGAGGGTTAAGGGCCTTGCTCAATTACCCACATTGGTAATTTCAGTGATTCTGGAATTTAAACCCATAACCTTCAGATTGTTAGTCCAACGCCCTAACTACTGAGCTACCATACCCCTTAACAAGGCCATAATAGGGAATAAAGAAGCCAGATTTCAGCCTCGTAGGTACTCTGGAAGAGGGACAATTAGTGATGAGTGTGTGAGTCAGTGAGAGCTTTGGTGTTAATAACCAGCATTATTTTTGCACCACAACTTTATCACAACACACTCTGTTTTTTGCTCTGACAGGTAACAAGAAGCTTGATGCAAACAGATATGTGTATAGTTCTACAAAATAATATCAATATTTTGACCAGCGAATTTGACTGGACAAGAAGCAGTGATTTAATTCCCTAGAGACATACCCAGATAAATTGATTCCCTGATTCCTTCCCAGATAAATAATTCCCCCGAGGAATAGATTTTCCAGAAGAGCTTAATCACTATAAGAAATTATACAGACATGTCAAGAACATGCCAACTTCACAAAGACACAAGCCAGAGTGCCTGGTTTAAAATCAAACCCAGGACCTTCCTGGAGTGTGGTGACTACAACGGTCAATTCTTTCAATATTTCATGGGACATCAAAACTCTGTAATTGCTGTAAGCTTTACCTGCAAAGCATCTCAACAACTCCCTAAACTGAGGTCTCATATTTTACCTGAAACAGTAGGAAGAGGTCTGCTGAGTGTGAAGGTTCCTGAATGATCTAGCAATTTCCATTTCTATACTTGTCCTCTTTCATCACAGAGCCAGTGGCCATTTACCTCCAAACAGCCACTGCTTTTCCCAAAGGAGCTCTGCTTTCATCATAGCAAAGATCTTGCAGTCTCTCAAGAGAACAAGTCTCTTTTTCTCTCAAGCTTTTTCTGTCCCCCCCCCCCCCACCCCATCTAGCATCACTGCTTCATGCTTTGCTTTTGTCTCGGTTTTCTCTTGAGGATTTGCAAAAACATCTGCCGACACGCAAGGTGCCACATCGTGTCAGGAAAGTAAAACATCCTGTCTCCTGAAAAAAACAATCAAATCCAGTTTCTCTGCCACTACAGTAACAGAATGGTAATAAAATACCAAGCCATTTCACTCTAATTTCATTAAATTAGTTTTAATCAAGGGGTGCTTTACACCCTTTATCATCTCTGCAGTGGCATCAGGAGTGGGCCGGGGCATCCGAGGTTTTTAAAAGCATAATGACGGATCATTTTACACTGAATGAGCACAATGCGGCGGCTGAGCTTCAGCGACAGTTCGTCCACTATAATCACCCCATGTCGTCTCTTAATTGCTACGCATTTAGGATTTCGTTAAGTCTGTAATTGCCTGACAATGGGATAGTTACATGGTTTTAACTCATGTTCCTTCTTATTGACCTTGTTATTGACTTCAGATTGCACGTCGTTTAATGAAATTGTCTCAAAGCCTGGAAGATCTTTTCTTCACGCTCACCTGCATCCTGCAAAAGAGAGAGCCACTACATTTTCTCTGCAGCACTTCCTCTTTTTCTTTCGGTATCACCATGCCAGAGTGTTAAACTGTAACTAGCTAGTGCGAACAGAAGCACCTCCAGAAAGCACTCCCATTGTAGACTTGCTGCCAGATCGTACTAGGAGCAGTACAGGTTCATTCCAAACAGCCTCCAGTCCTCTATTTCTAAGACGATTAGCCTATGTCTTATTACATCTCCTGGGATCATTCTTCCCACCACAAGCATTCTCATTCAGCTGTTGTTATGGGCTTAAAAAAAGCCTTTATGAGAGTAATTTATCAATGTTAGAACGGCGTTTCTCTGGAAATGGGGCTGAAATGGTCTTCCAAAAGAATTATGAATCAGAAATTAAGAATGCAAGCCTTGCCAGCACATAGCGGCCCGCGGGGAGCCATTTGCAACACTAGAAAGAACCTGAACCGCTGGTGTGGTGCAATAAAGCACACTTTTAAGGTACTCAAAATTGCTCTCTCTCTTCTCTCCCTGTCAACAAGAATGGAGTATAAACAAGGCGGTGTGCACATCGGCTATAAATGCTTTCATATTTCATATCTGTTGGGGAAGCAGAGGTGTATTAAGTTGGTTCAAGATGCAGAATATTGCCGGGTAATGCTCTGCATGTGGGAAGATGGCGCCTCCTGTCAAATAAATAAAGACTGATATATGATAAACCTGGATCATGATTAATTTATAAAGTATGCACAAAAGTATTGGGACTCCTACATATTAAACCTACTGGAGCTTTTATGACATTGCATTATAAATTTGTCTGGAAGTCATGAAGTCAGTCTTTACGAACATTCAAATGTGCAAAAAAGTGCCTTCCCCAAACTGTTTCCACAAAGATGAAAGCATATGACCAGGTTCTTGAGTTTATACACCTGTGAAAATTCACATTAAGTAAATTAGTAATAACGCTAAAAAAAACACAGGTTTTATCCACCTTTTAATTGAGCTGATCATTGCAGCAGTTGTTGGAAAGTCTCTGGTGTACCGCATGTGGCCTGCAGGTGTTCTACATGACAAACCTGGACGAGATGTAGAAGCCATGAGGAACATTAGTTGGCAGGTTCAGTGTAGTGAGACGTTGATTTACAAGCACAGCTCAAAAAGACAGAGCTGCACAGATGACAGAGTATACACTGCGACACTAAGACATGTGAGGGGTAAGAGATGGAGTACAGACGATAGGTGTTATGACATCACAGCACAGCGGTAACTCCTGGGAAAACACCAGGTGTTGTGTGACACTTAATCCAGGTTTTATAAAAAGATGAACACATTTTATCTGTAAATTCAAATCATGCTAACGTAGTTTTAAAATGCTGGACAGTATTTATTTAACAAATTTAACAAAAATACAGTTATTACAGTTAAAAGCAACTAAATAAACTAGATTAAATAAAATGAATTGTAACCAGCATGAACTTTATAAATACAAATCAGAATGTGCATGCATGCATACTAAAATAGAATAAAATAAAATTAATACACTACAAAAAAAACACTAAACAAGTCAGAAAATCTTGTAACAAAAAATATAACAAATCTTATTTTAAGAAGAATTGATTTTTATGCAAATCTAGCGGAATATCTGGACTGCCCTACAGCATCTTAAAATGCAATTGTTTTTGAATGAGTGATGGCTTTGGAGTTTACATAATTCAAATGAACGTATTATTATAGAGTGAGGTTTGGGGAAATTTAAAATTTTAAATGAATATTTAGAATATTTAATATTGAATATTTAGTATAGTGTGAGTTGTGAAAACGGTGTTCACGCGGTTGCTTTCTTACATTAATTTATCAGTAGGTTTTCCAGGGACATCATTAGGAAAGACAGGGCCAAGTTTCAGCTTTGTACACATGAAGACACCAATCCATCCACGGGTGATGGGTTAGATGGCGATTGCGAATGAACAATCAAACGTAGGAAGGTGAGAAGTTCTTAATTTTTTAAGGACATGATGGGAATCACAATGCCAAGTTTGAGCCTTGTAGATACCCAGGAAGTGGGAGAACTATAGATCTATCATTGAGTCAGTGAGTGAGGGCTTTGCCTTTTATAAGTGTAGATAAATAATCGAGTTTTCAGAAACTGATTCTTATTTCCAAAATTTGTAACAAGATAAATTTCCTCACTATATTGGCAGATATTTTTACCGTAGATATTTTAATTTGCAATTTTTTTACATAGATTGCAGTGGACAATGGACAGTGGATTGCAGTGTGCAGAAGATATTTTTGATGATGCTGTGGAAAACTGATCATTCTAATTGTCGAACAGATGTAGATTTCATCTCGACATCTTGTTTTAAGGTGACATCAGTAAAATGGCTCTGACTACAAATCCTTTTTATTTGTTGCTCCTAATTCTGATGCTAAATTTGAGTCCGGGACGTCCGAAATAACAAAAGCCCATCCTCAATAAACATGTGCGCTGCAGTCTATTCAGGCGGACCTGGGACAGCATTGTTAGTTTGCTATGGCCTGGTTTCCAAAAATCCTGAGTGTAGCTTAGAGAAGAGGACTCTGAGAACAATAGAGTTCCTCATTGAGCCGGAGCCAGGGCCGAGTGCAGTCTATCGCTGCACCATGCTGGCCGGCTGCTTTCAACGTTCCACTGCTCACGGATGAGTGACAGATGAATTGTGCTTGAGGTTTTTCCCAAGCACCAGCACATCGGCCCTTACCCTGAGCTGTATATGTGTGTGTGTGAAAGAGAGAGGGAACATCGTGTCAGGTTTTGTGTATGTGTATGTCCATCGATGTATGTGGGCATGTGAGTGTGTGTGTGTGTGTGTGTGTGTGTGTGTTCATGGCCAGGCTGCAGCTGCATAGCTGGGAGGTCCCAGTCCATTGTCGGCCCCACACAAAGGCAAGAGGAACAGGAGCTATTTCTTTATAGGCGAGTGTACTCACTGCCTCTGAGTGTAGACTGAGAGAAAGGAATAAAGACGTCATTGATGTACAAAGAACCTGAATGTGATGGCTCATGTGATTCACAGAGGCAGAGACACGCTGCCTCACAGATGTGTCTAAGCTTAAAAAAATGCTAGCAAAGCACCAGTACTTCAATAATGACTCAAGAAAGATTGAAAACTCCTGAACCGATTTTATAACTCTATCCACCCAACCAGCAACTATTAAACAGTCATTAAAATCCTTTAAGTCCGATTTAATTAAAAGTCTGTTAATGAATTTACAGACATCTGAATACAGGATGAAAAAATAATCTCGCTTTATTTACAATAAATAAAGCATTTAGAGGATATTTTCAGAAATCGCTGTACACGCTAATTTGTGTTACTGTTCTGAAACCCGACACAAAACAGCCACCAAAAACACGATTTCGCCATCCCACACTATACAGACAAACCTTTATGACACACAATGCAATGAATTCAGGTGGTTCTTCAAGCCCTGGTACTACAGGCCGCAGCTAAGCCTTCCACAGGGAAGGGAATGCCGCTTTTACATTTAGTCATTTAGTCACGTTTATGTTCTAGCATGACTGTAATCAATATGTAGTGTTTAATTAGAATCCTCTGATCCTCAGTTGTGATGTGTGTTTTCAGAATACAGACCTCCTTGTGAGAAACTCACTGCGCGCCTGTGGTGATTTGCTTCGGCCGCATGGTTGCAGAGGAGAAGCGCTCGGACGTGTACCACCACCTGACCTGAAAGCATGTGCCATGGATCAGCCCTGTTTAATAGCAGAGCGGCGCCGCGTGCCCTTTAAAGGCGTGCCTGTAAAAAAGTTCAAGTGTCGGTAGTTCAACTGATTTATAATGGCAAAGTGCGCCTTGATTAAGTGCTGATGTCGACAGATTTCTCACCGCTCATTTGGAGATCGGGCAGCACGGATCATGTAAGATGAATGGCTGCTCAGGGGAGGGTAACCTTTGTGCTTGAGGAGCGGGTGTTCTTCTAGTCCCGCACATGGCCACGCTCTCGGCATTGTTTTATTTATGGGTTTGCACCATTGTGTAACGTACGAACACAAACAATACACTATGTATGAACTGAACTGTATTCTGTCCAACAAGCAGTGGAGGGGAGAATATAAAATAATTACAAAGCAACAGTGTCGCTGTATAACCAGAGACAAGTTCCTCTCCAGAGAAAAACTTAACAGTGTTAATCAGGAACTGTCCCTTTAAGTATGTTCAGTGATTTATTTAAACTGATCTAATTTTCAGAATCAAAAAGAAGCAGATTTTCAGAATAAAAGCTTCTCCAACTCTGAATATGACCATCACAGCTTTACATTCAAAATCTATCAGCTCCACTTATCATACAGCTCGACTTTGTAGTTGTACAAGAACAGACTAAAGTCAGTATGTTTCTGTTATGCTTTATGGCCATCATGATATCATAAGCACTTTTTTTGACCCGCTACCAGTTGTCTGTTTTGTTAAAGCAATAAGGTCTCTTCTAATACTTTATAATTTTCAGTAAAGCTAAAGACCAACATTGAATCCGATAAGTTGTGATTTGTTAAGTACAATGTTTTTTACCCCAAGACAGGCATGCCCAATAAGTCTATCGCAATTGTCCATGTTGAGGTTTGAGAATGAAGGCTGGCGGGACAGGCGAGTGTCTTGATTAACTGTGCTTATCAGTGCCTTTATTATAGCACAGTATCAGAAGCACCAGCACACACACACACACACACCATTTAGAAACCGGCACACAGCGAAGCCCCCTGTCTCAAAATGTGCTCTAAAACGTGAAACATGCCTGAAGTGATGGATGTGTATAAACAATTGCTTGTTGGATTTGGGCGCGACCTCTGCAGAGACAGCCGTTTGATGTGTACATGGACGAAGCTGAGAGGATTGTGTTCTCCTGCTACATACAAATGTCAAATCTTCTTTGGAAGACCAAATTTTAGTCCTGCAAACTGACATTCAAATGAATTCAAGGCCCTCTGATGGGCTTTTTGGAAACATAAGAAAATGTAGCACATATTTGACAGCATCTTTTGAATCAAACCCCTTATGTGAATCAGTCGTTTTCCCACATGAAAATAACAAAGTCCAGATATTGGTCCACCCTCACTGATGATCATTTAGAAGCTGTGCTTGAGAATTGGCATCAGCGGCTACTGTCCAGACTTTTTCCACCTGGCTGACACCATTCAGTGCAAATCATCAGAATAGTACTGTTTTTTTTTTTCAGTTGATTGCCTTGTATTTATAATAACATCAACATGATGTGTGTAATACGGGTTAAATATTTAAGCTTTAAAAAGTATGAAACATGGCAGATTACAATTACCTGTCCACAGAAAAGGTTGGGCACACCTGATCTAGGTAGTGCACATGCTGTAGAAAGAGGGGACATTTTGGGATTTGGATTGACATCAGAAGAAACAAAAAAGAACAAATTATTTAATGAACACATGATACACTACCAGTACCTTTTTAATAAATCCAGTTCATTAGGAGTCTGATGGCTGTGCTTCAAAAGACTTTGAAGAAGAGGTTAAACCTGAGTGTTAAGAAGTCAGGGAGCCCTGCTTGACTTTGATTGATAGGTCAAGTTATCTCCTTAATTATTTTATTGGAGCTTGTTGTTTAAGTGATTGTTTGTTTAGTTTCCTGCAAAAATATGTTGATCCTGTGTTTTACCATCAAGCAGGAGTGTTGAAAGCATCAGGGATATTTATGTTTTGTGTATATCATTGTGACCAATTGATAATATAATTGTTAGTAATTCCTGCTGCATCCTATGCCTTCATGCCATCACCATGTGGTCAGGAATAAGATATCCATTATTGATGTGACAGCTCCGAATTGAGAACCTTTGGCCATGCATCGATGCCTAGTTAATCGCCCTAATTTTATCCCACCATGGCTCCTCAACCATCAAATGAATGCCATTATGGTGGCGAAAGCCATGTTTTTTTTTTTTGGCCACCAAGCTATGGGAGACTACTCATGCTAATTAGCGGCTAGCTTAGAGAAGAGGAGTGCCCGAGGGTCAGCCAGAAGTGTCCTAAGTACAGCTAAATGGTTGCATAATTACCAGAAGAACACATAGTCATGCTCATTCTCATTTTCATAATGTATTACACTCAAGTCCACTTGGGCACAATAGGATGCTGGGCAAGGGTGATTAGCAAAGTGGCAGCTTTAGACTGTGGGGCAAGGCTAACGGCTTTATAAGCGCATGTGTGGTCACGTGTCTCCCAACGCCCAAGAATACCTGGACATAAAGTTGGCGATAAGTGTGCTGCTGAACCTTATGACGGTTTAATTTTTAGTGAGTAATGATGGGAATTTACACCAAGTAAGTAGTCAGATAAGGTGATATTTAAATAATGCTTAAATCTCCTGATCCTGTTATGTTCAATTAAGTAAAAAATATTTCTTTCTAATTGTGGGTTTTATAAAAGGGTAAAATTACTTTTTGGTTTTCCTAACAAATTTGATCTGAGGTGACAAAGGCATTGAATAATAAATAGCATCACATGAGCTATTTATGTAAAGCAATCTAATAAAGTATCCTGCTCACATAATACTCTGGCTGTTTACCACTTGGGATGCAGTCCATGGCTGGTGGTCAGTGGCTGCATTGGAGCTCTGCCTTCCTGGAGAGGTTGTATTCGGGGGTCGCTGACAGTAGAATACAGTAGCTGTTCCTTAAAAGTCAAGGTGGTGGTGTATATCGTAGATTGAATTAATAAAGTTCTTGCAGGATTAATAAATAAGAGAGAGTAAAAGGTCTGGAGTCAGTGTCATGATGCTTCATAGTCCAATCGCAGTTCTCCTGGAAATATAAAAATGTTCAAAAATATACCAGAAGTGCAATTGTGTGTGAATTTGTTTGCGTGCTCTGCAATACCCTGATCAGGAGACATAACTCACAAAATGAATACATTTCCTTAAGAATAAAATAAATAGCGGTATCAACACTGGGTGGTCCTCTTATACCATCGTGCTCTTATAATGTGGACATTAGGGTCCAATAGAAAACAACTATTTCACTAAACATGCCTCCAGAAAAAGGCTGTGCAGGATGTGTCTCAGTGCAAGAATATTTAAGGGCTGTGTGATTAAAGAGTTAAACACTGGTGGATGTCAGAAGCCTCTGACTGTACTGGGTTTGAATCATAATAATACAGTGCAGTTAAATTTATTGGACTGCTGTTTCCATACGGAGCACTGTGTGTTTTTAAAAATCTGGTTCTCTCTCTATTAAAGCCTTCATCTTGGAGCTTTATGTGGACGTGCAGCGGTACATCTGGGCAGCACATTGGCTCGTACACTGGATGGTGGGGTTTGGCACGCATACCAGCGTTGTTACTGTAGGACCCCAGGAGCCTGAGAAGCAGGCACCAGTCCAGAGATTTTCTTTGTTTGTCATACAGCAGCACCAGAGAAGCGAACCAAAAGAACGGGGTCAGTGATCCGAATAGATCACCGATGTACACAAAAGATCCAAAAGTATGTGAACATAGGTTCCATGTTTACTCACCCAACATCCTCAGAAAACAAGTACAACCTCATATCATTAACAGTACAATGTTTGTAATTTTATTTACTTTAGGATCACACGTTACTTTTACCTACATTGCGGTTCAATGATTGACCCATAGAGGGTTGAATTCATCATCCAAAAGATTATTAGTGAGGTTAGACATTTATATTGCTCCAAAATTCTTTCATGAGGATGATGTCAGACTAGTTCTCCACAGCAACTCAACAATCCATGTATTTACCGATCTCCCTTTGTGCACTGGGACTGTGTTATGTAAAAAAAATAAACATTTACATATTTAGCAGACGCTTCTATCCAAAGCGACTTACAAGGATCCCAACTTAGTTGGGGTCAGAATAC
>JAOUQT010018754.1:0-11873 GCA_025769995.1 Xyliphius kryptos | reverse complement strand
TTAATAGAAGGGTGGTTTACTTGGAGTTACTGTGTGTTGTTCAAGTGTTCCTTTTTTTAAAAAAAAAAAAAAAAAAAAGAACACACACTGCTCAATTTTATTTCATCGAGCAAAGTTCAGGTGTTGGGAGTTTCTTGTTAGATGATAGATAAAACGCTTCTTCTGGCGCCTATTGTTTAGTCGATCTGGAGACGTGATGACTCATCTTTAAACTTACAATGGTGATGGTTATCTCTCTTGTGTCGTCATCTAAACAGCTGCATGAATGCTGCGACTGTCTAAATTGTTATAGTACCGCTGACTATTTTAGGCTTAGTTCTTTACACAGCCACAGCATTTACTTTATGAATTTCAATGTGAAGATGGAATTTTGCCCTTATTTGGCCTTCTGCTACTGATGTAGCTTTTAGAACAAAAAACATGGCTTTATATTTCCTAAATGCCTAAGTAACCTCAAAATGAGCGTATTTTATTAAAAATCTAATGTTTCCTTTTATTTTAACTTGGCATAAAATATCTGATCCAAACATGGAGGCAGTGTTGGTACCAGATTTATTGAGAATGACCAAATCCTTCATCAGTGGATGCATTCAAAATGTCAGCAGTGTGGAATTATTTAAAGAATGTTATGTCTGTCAGACCATGGAGGGCCAAAAGTATGGATACACCCTGATAAAATAAAGTGGTTGCTGAGATCACCCTACCATTTTTGGCATATTAGTAAATGGCAGGGGGAAAACCACCATTTTTGGATTGGTGAGGGAGTGTACCTAGCGACAGGTTCTTACCCTGTCCGACGCCTGAGACGTTCTTCTCAAGACCCTCGTTAAATCTGTTCCATTCGGTTCAGCTGTGAGTATTAGTTAATTTAGCGGCGTTAAGTAGTTCTTTGGGTTGGTAAATCCATTTTATTTGGTTCAGCTGTGCTCCCCATTATGTTAATTACCCCTTGCGTCTTTTAATAGCCCTTCCTCCTGTGTTTTAGTGTTGGAACATTAATTTTGGGTTGCGTCACGTCGTGTCACGTGTTTTTCCTCTTTTTTTTTCCTGGTGTTCTCGGCAATAAAGACTACTTTTTGTACTACCTTC
This sequence comes from Xyliphius kryptos, assembly GCA_025769995.1. Taxonomy (NCBI): domain Eukaryota; kingdom Metazoa; phylum Chordata; class Actinopteri; order Siluriformes; family Aspredinidae; genus Xyliphius; species Xyliphius kryptos. The sequence goes on along the minus strand of JAOUQT010018754.1, from coordinate 10,784 downwards.
TGCTCTGGACTCCATTCATCCCCCTGACCGGAACACCTTAAGTATAGCTTTAAGTCTGTGATTTATTTACACGCAAGTAAAAGATGGTATACCACTGGGCTAAACTATGAAAACAGTCTTTCCCAACACGCCCAGGCTTTCTCTCCAGGTTGCAAAATGCCTTATCCATAATTACTATTCGCATTACCTACTGGTTCTTTCACAAAAGTTTTATCTGATTTAAAAACTTATTACTTGACTGACACCATATCACACCCATTTTTCATGACTTTTGCCATTTTCCAATATCTTTGTAAAAGTCTTATAAATATGTACAAATAATTACATAAACATTTGTCTATAACCGTACCACTTCTCATCACTTGTGGTTCTCTTTGGCGTTAAGCTTCTTCCCTTTTTTTTGTTAAACACATCTATTATTAAGCATGGCAGTAAGTCTGCAGCTAAATCATTTTCACTGCCTTTTTGAATACACAACATGCTTTTGGACCGTCTCTTGGTTTCTGTGGTAAAAAAGGGGTTTGTATTGACATTTGAGGTCTTACCTGTAAATTGAGATGTTCTCTATTAACTGATTTGAGACACTGTCGTACAGAATGATTCCTCTGGGAGACACTTTTAATGTGACCTTTTGAAGCTTCTTTCCACTCGCTTTAGCCTGGAGGTTAAAAAAAGGCTATTTAAAGGGGTGTACAAATAATTAAAATTCTTATTATAATAATAATGGTTGTTTTATTGTTATTATCACTTAAAAATATTAAACTCATCAATTGTGGGTAAATACTAGAGGTGATGAATGTTATATGTTTCATTCAGTTATATTCTCAACGAAATATAAAATCAAATACAGTTCAAGAAAAATTATGTGAACCCTTTTGGTTTAATGGGATTTCTGCATGACTTGGTTATTAAACGTGTTCTGATCTTCATCTAAGTCACAACAACAAAACAGACAGTCTGCCAAAACTAATACCACACTAAACATTATATGTTTGCATGATTTTATTGAACAGAGCATGTAAATATTCACAGTACAAGGTAAAAAGTATGTGAACCTTTGGATTTAATAACTGGTTGACCCTCCATTGGCAGCAATAACTTCAACCAAACGTTTTATGTTCTTGCAGATCAGACCTGCATAACTGTCAGGAGGAATGTTGGACCATTCTTCTTCACAAAACTGTTTCAGTTCAGCAATATTCTTAAGAAATCTGGTGTCATGGCACAGAATCTCAATTGGGTTGAGGTCAAAACGCTGACTGGTCCACTCCAGAAGGCACATTTTCTTCTGTTGAAGCCATTCGGTTGTTTTGGGGTCATTGTCTTGTTGCATCATCCATCCGCTGGTGAGCTTCAGTTGGTGGACAGATGGTCTTAAGTTTCCAGCAAAATTTTTTTTTGGAAAACTTGTGAATTCATCTTTCCGTTGATGACAGCAATCCAGTCCATTCCCTGAGGTAGACCCTAACCATGATGCCCTCTTCACCATAATTTACAGTTGGGATGAGGTTTTGATGGTGTGCTGTGCCTTTTTCCTCCACACACAGCGTTGTGTGTTCCTTCTAAAAAACTCTATTTTGGTTTTAAGTTCATGGGATATTTTGCCAGTAGTGCTGTGGAACATCCAGGTGCTGTTTTGCAAACGTTTTTTTTTTTTTTGGTCAGAGGTGGCTTCCTCCGTGGTGTCCTCCCATGAACTTCATTCTTGTTTGATGTTTCACATATTGTAGATTAGTCAACAAAAATGTTAACATGTGCCAGATATTTCTGTAAGACTTTAGCTGACACTAGGATTCTTCCTTATTGATTATTCTGTGCTGTGCTCTCGCACTTATCTCGCACTCATCTACAAGATGACCACGGCTAGGGAGAGTAGTAACAGTGCTGAACTTTCTCCATTTGTAGACCGTCTGTCTTACCGTGGACACATGAACTTCAAGGCTTTTAGGGATACGTTTGTAACCCTTTCTAGCTTCATGCAAGTCAACAATTCTTGAACGTAGGTCTTCTGAGATCTCATATTGATTGGACTCCAGGTTGGCTGACTCCTGGCTCCAATTATCTCTTAGAAAAGTCATTAGCCTGGCGGTTTACATACTTTTTCCACCCTGCACGGTCAAGGTTTACGTGTTCAATAAAACCATGCAAACTGGTTTGTGTTGTATTAGTTTAAGCAGACTGTGTGTCTATTGTTGTAACTTAGATGAAGATCAGAACACATCTGATGACCGATTTAGGCAGAAATCCAAGTAATCCAAAGGGTTCACATACTTTTTCTGTACAACTCTACCTAGACATGCATGTCTGTGGGACAACTCCCACAGACCTTCTCGCAAAAATTTACAAACACACCATGGAATGTGAAATTGTCCAAATACTTTTGTCCAGAAGTGTATATACAAATTATTAATGTGTGGCTGCAGTGGGAACATGTCCCTATTCAATAAACACCACCAACACAACTAAGAACAACAATAATAATAATAATTACTTTTATTATTGGTATGTGGCGGGATTGCCATGGCGCTGGAGAAGAAGACAGCGCAATCGATGATGGACTTTGATTATGGTTCATTAATGCACATGTCTGCAAAATAAGGCAGTCCTCGAGTCTTAACCTGACAGGTTTCTGAGATATCTAGATTTTTGTGACACGCTCAGTATTTTCATTATGATATCTTATCGGGTGTCTCACCGTGGCAACTATCCTTTTGACAGCCGCGGCTGACAGTTCCTCTCCCTTGGGCTGCTCAACCAGCGTGACGCCCAGATATTTCATCTGGAACACCATACCCTCTAACAGGGTCTCCCGAGTGTCCGTCCAGTTCTCTGGAAGCTCTGCAGAGGACAAAAGCAGCATTTAGCCTCACTTTCAAGATGATTAAACTCACAAAAACATAACTCTTGTTATAACTTGGCAAGAAATACAATTATTTATCGAACTGTACGACAGTAACACCGAAATAACGCAACAATATTTTATAATCTAATTACTGCAGGTAATAAAGCTTTAAAATCAGAGCTGAATGTAAAGCAAAACATATATTAAAGCAATAAGCACGAGAGGGCTTATAAAGACTAACAGGTCTTTGAGGTCAGATTTTTTCTTGATTGGAAGGTGTTTAAATACTTATTTGCAGCAACAACACACAAATAATAAAAAAAAAAAAAAATCATACATTAATCCCAATAATTTTTTTTTTTAAGATTGTCTCTCACGGTGGACATGCACCCAAGATAAAAAAATTTAGACCCATCCATGATTTCTAAGTGGGAGACTTTGCAAAGACGCAGGGTGTTCAAATACCCATTTTCCTCAGTGTATTTTCTGAAACTGACTAAACCTTCAAAGAATATTAAAAAACACAATTTAATTAAGTTACTTTATTCCCCACCTTGACAGCACAAACCACTCAAGGTTATATGAGGCTGCAGTTTCTTATACCCTAAAGAACAGTAGCACCACTCAGCCATGGCAAATCCAGGTTCAAGGTCAAGGATTTGGAGCAGATCTGGCCTCCCCGCTTGTTCTTTCTTTCTTGAAATGCCATACACTCTGCTTCACTGCACACACTTTAATGCCTAAAATGCTTGTTCCTGTGTGCGCTCATTGTGTGCACAATAGTGTTCACATTATGCGTTCTTCATTATATCTTGTGAAGATGAAAAGAACCACTAATCAGAGGTTTTGCAGATTTAGAACGAGGTGTGATCAAAGTCTTGGGTATAGGTTTAACAGTAACTCAAAAAAAAGCAGTACATTTAGTAGATCGGATTACAAATCCTGCGCAATATCAAGGTCTAATAATTAAATTTATGGTAGAGAACATCCCCAACCTTAAATTCTATAGTTTTATGTGTAACATAACACATCCGGTCTGTATAAGGCCATATACGTAGGGGTAAATACAAACTAAAGGACATGCATGCATTAATGTGACTGACTGAAATCTAATAAACTCGCCTTCTGCGACATAATCCAGTCTGGTTTTTTTTAATGAACCCTAACGCAAGTAAAAGATTTCTGGTTTATTTAACAATCAACTGCTGTCATCTAGAGGCCAGTTTATAAAAAAAATTTGAGAAAAAAAAACTATATATTTTATACCACTGTAAAGGGTTGTTGATTATTGTGAATAATGTCACGACTAGACAAGTGGATCAGCCAATCAGTTTTAAAAACCGGAACCACCCATTTTATTAATACGCATAAAAGACCAAGTCCCTAAACCATGGGAGACGCACGACGAAGCCTCACCCCCTTTTGTTTCCCCAACATGGCCACACATCACATAAAACAACAATTCCTTCAATGTTATAAAAATTTCTGCATTCCTGCTCTCGAACTTCGCAACATGGCTGTAAACTCTGTTTGCTAACATTGGGTTGCTAGTTTACAATAATAAACATCCTCGAGTGCCTTATAGTTTTTATAAAACGGTTCCAAACACCTTGGGTTTTTTTTTTTAATGTAGTTTATGATTCCTAATCTAGTCCAGTTTATTTATTTTTTATTTTTTTTTTAAATGATCGTTGATTACTGTGTAACAGGTTTTCAGTTTCCCTATCAAACAAACTGCCAAATTACTGAACCCACTATACAGTACAGGCCAAAAGTTTGGACAAACCTTCTCATTCAATGCGTTTTCTGGATTTCCATAAATATTTACATTGTAGATTCTCACTGATGGCATTAAAACAATGAGTTATGTACTTAACAAAAAAAGGTGAAATAACTAAAAACATGTTTTATATTCAAAATAGCCACCCTTTGCTCTGATTAATGCTTTGCACTGTTGGCATTCCAATTAGTTATACTAATGAACCCTTATAGAATGAGAAGGTGTGTACAAACTTTTGGCCTGTACTAAATAAAAAAATATATAATAAGGAAATGAATGTCATTTATATATCACACAGATATTAATGTGAAGCAGTGTGCATTATTGTCAATAATGTCAGCCAATCAGGTTTAAGGCCCGGAACTACCCATTTTATAATAATGCATTAGTATCAGAAGTGTAAAACAAATCTTTGTGATTACAATTGTTTCACTGGGAGAGCACACTTTTTCCTTTTTTAAAATTTTTTTTAAGCAAGTGTTGTGAAAGAAACGTTACTAGCAACAGGAGATGTAGCAAAGCACATGTGGAAAGCACACTATGTTTTCACCCCTGATCGCAGAATGATCTACTCTTTTTCTGTAATGGACTTTTTGGAACGTGGGGGGTGGGGGGTTACTGATTTATTTTTTTGATTGTAAAAAAATTAATTTTTAGATTCACTTCAGAATGCACAGACTAAACCGAACAGCTCAATACAGTTGGAATGTATTATTTATTAGGGGTAAATCGGACCTTTGTGACGATTCGATCCGATACAGATTCTTTAAAGCCAACGATTCGATTATTTTCGAAAATTCCCCACGATATGTTTGATTAAAATACGGTCGGATATTTAATTACTCTGTTAAGATTCAAATAAAAAAAAAAAATCATTTGCCTTTTATTGAGATACATAAAACTATTCTATTCACAATGTTTATCACACTACAGCAGTTGTAATCAATGCACTGTAAATAGAACAGTTACTCCATTGAAAGTTTCGAAGTTTCACTATTAAATAAAAACAACTAAAACACTGATTTCTACAGTCAAACACATTTAATCTAGAAAAGTTCTAAGAGAGGCAGGTTTTTGTAAACAGTGTCAGTGTTTGGAATAGTGGAAATCTATTTAAATAAAAAAAATTTAAAAAAAGTAAAAAAAAAAATAAAAAACATTTTTTTAAAATTACGTCCTGCATTAGTTCGATACGGGACGCTTCATTTTAAATAAAAGACGATTCCGTATTTTGCGTGTGTAACGTTTCGTGTTTTCTTCTATTGTGAAGGATAAAGGAAGGTGGAAGACAATAGTTTGGTAGCACCACCTGCAGCTTTGGAGGAGGTATTAGGTCGACATCACAGCGGAAGGTAAAATATGTGCCAAAAAATGGTGGATAATATAAACACATTAATGAATACTCTTTATGTATGTTACTGTACCGTGTCCTTGGGTGTCTTGAAAGGCGTGTTACAAATAAAATGTATTATTATTATTACTCTTGTGGATGTAATCGATGCATTGAATCAGCCAGCTGTATGATCGATTGATAGATTTAGATGGGGCGCCCGGTGGCTTAGTGGTTAGCACGTTCACCTCTCTGCGCTGGGGGGTTCGAATCCCAATCTGGGCGAAGTTTTCACATTCTCCCCATGGGTTTCCTCCTGGTTCTCCGGTTTGCTTCCACAGTCCAAAAACATGGATTGATGGTGAACAGGCTGCTCCAAATTGTTCCCATAGTGTGTGTCCCAAGCCTGATGGAGGTAAGGGTTATGTCAGGAAGGGCGTCCGACGTATAACACTTTGCCAAGTCTGATATGCGAGTTCACCACTGTGGCGACCCCTGGATAACAAATGGTAAAAACCGGAAGAAGATATATACCAATCAGCGTTTTAACCCAGCCGAGATTTCTGTTTCAAGTTGTGTATCCATAAACATAAAGTCTCATTTAAAACCATAGATCCAAAAGAGAAAGCAAACTTGAGAAGTCCCTACATATGAGTCACACATTCCTTTATCAACAGAATGCTTGGATCATTTAAGAAACAGAAAATAAAAAACAGCTAAGATCACAGAAGAGCAGTGATTTGTGATTACACAACCTTTAGAGTTGTATTTGTTTCAGCCAGCATTTTAACAAGAGAATTTAATTAGAAAGTAATCAGCCACAACAGATTAAGATTTTTTTGGTTTATTTAAATCATTGATTAATCAGAACACAAATTGTTTCCCTGCTGATCTGGTCTGTTGCCTAGCAATATATAAATGCTAAATTGTTGGGGGGTTACTTAATAATTGTCACGATTTGCCTCCGGGTGGCAGCTAACGAGTAAGGACAGCAGACAGCCTGAGGCGAATAGAACGAGTTTGAAATATCTAAAACAGAAATCAACTTTTGTTGGTTTCAACTTTTGATTGAGGACGCGAATAAACAGTATGTGTTTTAATATGTGCAAAAACACTACAGGCTGATCCATTGATGTAATGTCCTTAAAATGTCAGTAGTGTGTGTAACCTCAAGGCTCTTTAAAACAACAAAAAATGCTAAATCAATAGAACTTCCTGAAGGCCAATAAAATTAAACTAAAATTATATTTTGGACATTTCCCACATCAAGGCGGTCTAGTGGTCTAGAGTTTCCATGTTCTCCCCATGTCCACATGAGTTTCTCCGGGTTCTCCAGTTTCCTCCAACAGTCCAAAAACATGGATTCAAGGTAAATCGGTTGCTTCATGTTGTTCGCATAGTCTGTGTGTCCCAAGCCCAGGCGTTGTGTCAGGAAGCAAATCCGGCATAAAACACTTGGCCAAGTCTAATATGTGAATCCATCGCTGTGGCGATCCCTGAACAATAAAGGGTAAAACGCCTCAAACAGTAAAACAGTACAAAGGGAAAGTGTTGACTGACAAGAAGATGAATACTGACAAGCCAGGTCTTGTTTTCTCTTGGAAAACCAACACAACTTTCTAATTTAAATGGTTTTAAAAAAGAGACGTGCTTGTAAAAGGGCAAAACCCTTTAGCCTATATAGTCTAGCACTCATTCTCCACCTACTTCTTTTCCTCTATACCGATTGTTGCCCTGGTGTAGAACAGCCAGCGACTCCTGCCCCAGAAACATGGTTTGGGGTGGGGCACAGGATGTGAAGAGTTCAAGTTCAGTTTATTTGGACAGAGGAGAGCAGAGTAAACTCAAACTGACATTTAAATGCACGGTTCTGTGATGTATTGTCCAAAAACACGCTCTCTTTTTAGTCCATTAAGCCCCATTTACACTGCAGCCCTGAATTTATAGAGAGCTTTCACACTGCAGAGAACAGAGAACCTGAATATAACAGCACAAATGCCTAGATCATTTCAGCAAGACCTTCAAAACTTTTTTTTTACCGAGTTTCAGGTGAAAAGTCTGTAAGGAGTTCACATAAGAACAAAGTTTGTAAGTGGCTGGAGAATTCACAGTAAATATCTGGGCATAATGACGGCATTGAGATTATTTGAGGTAGCTTAACCTGAACATTTAAGGGTTGTTCATTTTTATTTTAATGGTAACAAATCTACAACCGGACAGAATCTTAGATTAAAGACCTAATGCAAATCAGAATACATTATTGTCTCTGGGGGAGCAGTCTTTGAATCTTAGATTAAAGACCCTTAATAATAAAAATATATATATAAAAATTTAAAGTTGGGATGAAATACTTCCATTAGGTGAACAATTCTTTATGCTACATGTAAAAAAGCCTCTTCAGAGGACAATTCATATCAGATAACTGCACAATTCACACAAAACTTATTTGTAGTCAGAAGCAGAGCTCTGTTACACCTTTTCCCTGTGATTTATTTACAGTAATGCACAATCTTAAGTGGGTTTATTCATTCATTTATTATCTTCCGTTTAATCCTCTACGAGGGTCCAGGCGGATTCCTCTATGACCATCCAGGGAAGAACGTCTCAGACACTGGGCAGACACACCCAGGACAGGATGCCAATCCATCGTTGGGCACACGATCACGCACACAGCGAGATACACACACACGGGGCAATTTAGAGCATTCAATTTACATTTAGTCATTTAGCAGACACTTTTATCCAAAGTGACTTACAGATGAAACTCCACAAGTCTAAACAGCTACACTGTAGTACCATCAACCCTGCGCATTATATAATGTGGCTTTTTTTAATAGCAAGGGTTTGTGGAAAAGATGCGTTTTGAGAAGTTTCATAAAGATGCTGAGTGACAGCCTTACGGATGTTGTTGGGAAGGTCGTGCCACCATTCAGCAGTGTTGAATGAAATGAGTAAGAATTAGGACCATGGTGAGTTGGAATCACCAGGCGACATTCATCACTAGAGTGCAGTGAACGAGTTGAAGTGTATTTAGTAAAGATGGATTGAAGGTAAGAGGGGGCAGATCCAGAGACTGTCCTGTAGGCCTGAGTCAGTACCCTATTGAATGTGAGCAGCTACAGGAAGCCAATAGAGAGAGTTGAGTAATAGGGGTGACGAGTTCGCATTGGTTGGTTGAACACGTGTCGGGCTGAGGAGTTTTGAACCAATTGCAGAGGTCTGATTACCTTGAATCCATGTTTTTGGAATGTTAAGAGGAAACCGGAGAACCCGGAGAAAACCCACGTGGACATGGGAAGAACATGGAAATTTCATCCAGGGATTCGAACTGGGAACCCCCAGCACTGAGAGGCGAACATGCTATCCACTTAGCCACCGTGTCACCCTAAATGGGTTTATTGAAAGCAAAATTGCTAATAAACTGGTCTTCTGTGACATGATTTCTCTCGTCCGGTTGTTAAAGTGAACGCTGATTGCCAAATAACAGGTTTCCGTTTTCTTTAACAATCAAATATGGTCATCCAGTGGTCAAATAACAGAACACAGTTGATAAATATGTTAATAAATTTTGTCACACATTGATACAAATATGAAGTGGTCAGAGGTGTGCATTATTATCAATAATGTCACGGCTAGACAAACGGTTCAGCCAATTAGATTTAAGGACTGAAAAGCTTTATAATTGACCAATATAGATAAGGATTTCTTATTTAAAACATATTCTGTGGAGCTTTTACAGGTCTATAGGCTTTGTATAAGTGTGCCAATAAAATGCATATGCTCCAATGTCTGGAATATTCATCACTGGCAAATAAAGTGATTTCGATAAGAAAACTTAAAAGAAAATACAGAAATGACCGCAGCATCATTAATTTGCATTGTGCAAAATGTGTTAGTTCACATGATGGCGTCATGGGAACCACACTGATCCTCTGAAATAAATGTGGTTTAAAATGTTGAATCTCAAAGTTAAAAATAGTTAAATAATAGTAAAAATATTAATAACTTGTATGTGATCTCACCAACACGACATAAAGTACAACAGACAGAGGGATGATGTTTGTGTGCTGAGCATTTTTTCATTTGTCTATTTAATCTGTAACTGATAAAGCCAGTAGACATTGAGGAACCAAACTTTGTGGCTTGACTGATCGCCTGAGTCCAACACAGAGCCGTGTGACAAATCACACACCAGCGGTGGACAGCTGTGCGCATTCTACCACCAGTAAAAAGTTTCCAAATGTGACACACACGCCAATTACAGCAAAACACCTTCCTCTGGGTTTCCAAAAAATATGTTTAAGAACAAACATTACCATTTTGAGTAGAATGACATAGAAGACTACTTAAATGTCTCAGAACATTTGGGAACAAGAATCTGCATATAATCTAGGGTTAGGGTTAATTACGAACATATGGTATTAGCAATTAAAAATGGTACAAAGCAATAGATTTCTATTAAAATAAAACAAAAGAAACCAGTCAGGCTATTTAAAAAAAGGGGAAAATAATGACACAATATAGTTAGATGCATGGAAAATGCTGATTCTGTTGTAATGGGAGTGTAATTTAAACTATTAGAGGTTTTAATTTGCCTCTTCTTAGTACTGAGAAGATTTTTCCTGCAAACAGTGTTACAAAATTGTTGCTTTATGTTTTTTTTTGTTTTTTGGAAAAAGAATCTTAACAGAGAGAAGAAAAAAAACTTGTGTACTTGCGATCTTTCCAGCAAACAGTATATTCTTTTTGTACATAAAATCACATGTAACTTTTATATTTTTCAATTTTATTTTTTAATTTTATTGGTGAACAAAGGGACGACAAAGTAAGAA
>JAOUQT010018728.1:0-11875 GCA_025769995.1 Xyliphius kryptos | reverse complement strand
GGGCTCAAAATATTGAAATGTACACAACATTAAGGGTGACATACCAGAATTCAAAAGATTGGTTTAATGAAAGTAAAGTTGAACATCTCCCGTGGCCTGCACAGTCACCAGATCTAAATATTATTGAGCCACTTTGGGGTGTTTTTGGAGGAGCGAATCAGGCAAGTTTTTCTCCACTAGCATCACGTAGTGTTGAATTTAGAAGATAATAAATTATTATCAAATGGAGGTCTACATTTGGAATTGTACTCAAAAAGAAAGTGGAAAATCAAATGACAGGCTGATCCAATTTCAGTTGAAATTTTTCAAAACAAGTTAAAAAGATGCTCAGTAGTGTGTGTGGCTTCCACGTGCCTATATGACGTCCCTACAATGCCTGGGCATGCTCCTGATGAGGCATCAGATGTTCTCTCCTACGGCCCCCTCCATGTCTCCTGTTGTACTGGCCTGTCTCCTGGTATCTGCTCCATGCTCTGGACACTGTGCGGACAGACACGGCAAACCTTCTTGCCAAAGCTCGCAATGATGTTACATTAACATAATTTCCATTTGTGAAAGGTTAGAAGAAGGTAAACCAAAAAATCATGCTTATTTAAAACGTTTTTGTTAAACATAGAATTGCATTATAGTGCACTTGTAATATAAATTAAAGAATTTTACAAATAACACCACTGTGAAAGATCCACTTTCTCAAATGCATTACAAATTAACATACCAATACCAATTTAATTGTTTTTATGTTTTTAAGCAAAAGTCACAGCAAAAGACACATTACGACAAAGTGACACATACTGTATATGCTAATTCCAAAAAATTACATACTGAGTCATGAGTGATCACTAATGCCCTAAAATAAAAACGTCTTATCTGTCTTTCATCAAACATTTAATTTATACACATGCTATTCTATTGTTTTAAACAACTGCTGGGTGGGTCATCCATACCTGTTGGGTCATACATATTGTTTAAAATTTTTAATGTAGCAAAATAACATTTTAAAGCAAAACCCTGGCAGCAAGATTTGATTTTACTATAAGGCTTTTAAAGTACTTCAACAGTGTTGCAAACAGACACTAAAAGGCATGACTGCTTCCAGTTGTAAGATTCATTAGCACATCATTAATCTTCCCTTTTTTATTTGAAAAGACAAAACTGGGTCCAACATTTAAAGCCAAACCATGAAGTTTAACTTTATTTGCTTAGTTTTGCTCTCAGCAGGAATGTGGTCTGAGCCAATTCCGCCAAAGATGGCACATCAGGCAATGAGGGGGTCTTTTAGCTTTTAAATCAGGAAATCCATAATAGTTAAGTGACTCAGCGGGATGGACCACAGCTCTTCACAAACAATAAACCTGATGTGATCTCGGTCATTCCCCTGTCTCTCCCCTTGTCTCTTTCCTACAGCTCATGGACGGCAGTAAGGTTGTGGGATTTGGAATGTGCTCCACTGATACTGATCCAGTAAGTTGAGAATATGATGGTGACCTCTCTCTGACCCACAGGCTGCTGACACACAGCTGAAGACTGAATGATTGACTCTTAAATATACATTGCCTGCATGAATTTACTGATTTATACCATAATTAATCCATGTTTTACCCCATCTTCAACTGCCTTAGTCCAAGAAAATCAATGCCAACAATTAAACCCACCAAGGATATTGTGAAAAAGCTGCTAAAACTAAAATGATCTGTCTTTCCATCTGCACAATCTGCTGAATTGGCTAATGAGGTATGGCCTCTAATCCTCACTATGCTCAATATATGAAAAAGAATGTGACAAAATGCTTCAAGCATGCTCGGACATTGCCCCTTATTGTCCCCAGGAATGAAATTTGTGGCTTTTAACAATAAGCTTAGAGGTTTGGTGGGTATCCAGGACCTGATCTGGACTGAATGTTTATTTTTTTTCTAAATAGACAATGCCATGTCATTTGGACAAAATATATGAAAAAAAACAACTTGAAGCTGCATATTTTGTTGATTTATAAGGAATTTTATTGTGTTTCTTGGAGCAAGACAGCATATATTTGTCAATTTAATGTATTGTTGGTGTAAAAAATCTGTGCTGTGTATATTAAACCAACACCAGACAGCTGTGATTAAGTGCAATCATGTGATCAACTAATTTAGGTCTATAACAATTTTTCTGATTAAAAAATCATTTTATTATTATTATTGTTGTTATTACAAAACAGACAGGACCTCACAACCATTGAACAGCTGTGAATAGTGATTCTTACCTGGCATGCTGGTGTAAATAAATCTCAAGCCGTCATAGTCCCCTTTTGGCTCTTTCCATGACACATGTAACTTGTCAGGAGCTATGATTTTAAATCGCAGCTTTCGTGGACCTGGGACTGAAAAAGAGAAAACATGTTACCACTTTGACAACCATGTGATTGATTTTATTGCATTCAATGTAAATATATTATATGGAAAATGTACTGTGGGTGGTTATATATACTGTGGGTTGTCTATTTTCTCCACTTACCATATAGATTTTACCTGACTTGTATATTAAGTGAATGTTTACATGAATTAACCCATTAAAAATATCAGATTAAATTGCATTTATTAAATAGTTTCAATTTTTTTACTAGACATCATATTCTAACTGGTGCTATTCAGAAATATTTTGAAAATCTGTAAAATAACTTTTTTTTCCAAGTTGAAAACATTTTCAAGCTGCAAAATAACATTTATACACATTAATCTGGACCTGTGATTTGACTGTAACCATGGAGATCTGAAGACTTGAACAAGCAATAAAATGAAACACTAAATACAGGACTTTCTTCAGTTGTTTAATTCATTAGTTCAATAATAGTTCTTGTTTTTATTTAAAAATACAACAGTGAGTCCAATATCTGAAGAATTGAAATCATGCCTTTATAAGAAGCCACAATCTAAAACCTCAGACTGATATGTTAATATTAAATACATATTATATTTTCTGTACATCAGAAACAGACACTGTTTCAGATAAATCTCACACAGCTGATACATTAACAACAGCACATCACATATCAGTTTGTAACTGAGATTTTATTATGATGTACAATAGAAACTGAATACAGTGATATTATTAATGCTGTTTTCTTAGTTTTTTCCAATTAATTATGAGCTGAGAGGGGGCTTTGGGGAGTTGTGGGATAGAAGCTTGTGGGGTAATAGGTGGATTGTGTAACAGATGGGTTTCAGACAGTAATTGTGGACCTGCAGAGAGCACCTGTTTGGTAGGCAATATAATGGCTTTTGGGACTAAGTACAAGGTAAGCGTAACAGCAAACAGAAAGGTGATAAAACAACAAGGGCAGTTAAGTGGTACATAATGACGGTTTAGGAAGATGATGGTAATATAGCTTTGAAAAGGTGTGGCAAGTGATGAGAATGTGGCTTTTTTCACCCTGGTTGCATGCTATCACATAACTGTGGATAGCCAGGCCTAAAGTTTTGTTGATTCAGCATGCTTGCATCAGGACTATTTTAAAAGGGGATAACTGATGGTACATCTAATACCATATAGTCTAAGGTATGCTGCCATCTCCCCTGCTGTTTCAGGAGGAATTAAACACTCTTTTCAAAGAAAAACAAATTTTAGTACAACTTTTCCAAGAGAAATTTGCAGTATTTGCAATGAAGACAATTAATCCTAAAGTTTGCAAAGATTTAATGAGTTTTCTAAATACACTAAATAAAAAAATCCAGTATAACTGTGTGCATTTTATAAGATTTATTGCCAGAGCTTTTTTAATTACTGAAATCAGATCTTTCATTCAGTCTAATTGCCACAGGTGTATCAATTCAACCACCTTGCCATGCATTTTATACAACTGTAACAGACAACCGTTTAAGAGAAAGCCTTGTTCAGTTCCAGTATGATTATGTCCCGGTGTGCATGGCCATAAGACGTGACTTGGTGAGTTTAGTGTGAAGGAATTTGACTGGCCCATACAAAGCCCTGACTTCAACCCCTTTAAATAACTTTGAGATAAACTAGAATGATGGTGGTGCGCCAGGTCCTCTCATCCAACATCAGTTGAACAGCAGCATCTAAACATCAATCACTTTTGAGTGGAGCACAGATTTTGGACTTTGTGGTATCTTATATATTATTAAATAGAAAATTGTAATTTATGACAAAATTGGATTCAAAACCAATGTGGATTTGATAAAACTTGACGTATGGGATCAAAATTTCTAGTTGTAGTCAAAACGAGAGCTGCTATATTCTGAAACAGTTAGATATTTTGCAGTGATTTAAAATCCTGTCAGTGGTAAATCACATAAATGATTAATAAAACCTTGAGGTCAAAAAAGCATAAATAAATTTCTTTGTATCTTTGAAAGGAAAGTATATATCTTAACCAAACATTATGCAAATGACAAAATAGTATCATGGATATATTTTAAATATGCTTAATTAGCTCTGAAGCAATTGCAAAAATATTTACATCTGAAGAAGTAGTAATGAAGAAGTCATTTAGGTTTTAATAATTCGAGTTTATATTATTGGGGTCAAATGTAAGAGCATTTTATTTATTTCTCACATTAAAGTAAAGAATACAAAAGATAATTGCAATAAAGGCCCAGTTTCACAACTCTCAACTAGTGCCCTGAAATCTGTTTAAAAGCCTGAAAGAGATAGCCATGTCCTTGACCACCACACCCAGTGAACACATACATTCTTGCCGAGGTGTACACAGTCACAATGAAATCCTGTTTGCTATTCTACTACACAGACTAAGGGTTTTTTCCTTACAAAAAGGCAAACAGCTTTGCAAAAACTGATGCAAGCATCAATACACGCCTCATTCAAACAAAAATGTGAGAGAAACATCTGCAGCTTAACATTTACTAACCTGAAATTTGGGCTTAAATTCTGCTGCAGTTCGTTTAGATGTCTCTTCCTGAGAGACCATCCACTTTGCACATTTATGCATCCTCAAGAAAGACCTGCTCCTTTGAAGGGCACCTTGTTACAATGAGTTACTTTGTATAAAAGCACAACAACGGAAAATGGAAAATTACAAGAACAGACATAAGTTTCAGTCTACCTTTCCCAATGATGAAAGGAAAACAAGAATATGCATGCTATGAATATACATATCTTTTTCCAAAGGTTTAGAAAACCAAGTACATAGCAATGCCTTTTGGAGAACTGTATGCTTTTAACTTGGTGGGAAAGGCTTTCCTGATGCAGCCTGACCAATGCCCAGCCCCAACCAATACCTTTGGAAAGAACAGACATTTTGAGTCAGGCCTTCTCATCCAGCCTCAGTGTGTGACCTCACAAATGCTTTTCTGGATGATTAAGCAAAAACTTCACGTCAACGTCTAGTCAAATGGCAGCAAATAAATAAAAAACAAAAAAATATATTTACAAAACATGTTCCGAAAAGTTCCTCTAGAAAAATTATTTTGAACTTGTAGTTTTCAGTTAGGTGTTCGGCCTTCATTCACAGTTTAACGTTAACATGTAAGGTCTTGTTCTTAAAGCTATCCTAATCAGGAAGTGCCGTATCTGTGTATATACATCAAAGACACACAACCTTTAATCCCACAGCCTTTGATGAGCTTATCCGTCATCCATTTGAAGACTTTGGCAGAGACCACTTACTGCAAATCCACGGTTGCCTTTTATTCTTACACTTCTGCGTACCTAACTGACAGGGTCCCTTATTGCCTCTTTTGAACCTTAATCTTTACCCAACATGAAAATCCCTGATGATGGAATTTAAATATTTTAACACCTTCAGGAAGTAAAGGGATTGGAAAAGGTTCACTACTACACAGTCTCAGTTATTAATGAGATGCTAAATACACTTGCACCACTCAAAATGACTGGTGACATATTACAGTGTAAAAAACTTGTGTTTAGAAATGTGTCAAGTGAGAATTTTACATGGCTTAATAAAAATAGCAAACTTATAATAATAAAAACAAACATGTTAATGTATAGCTGGTTATTGTTCAGGGATTCATTAAACATCCACATTAATTCAAACCTTTTGTGCAGCAGCAGCATGTGCTGCAAGATCTAAATATCAGTGAAGGAAGGTAAGTACATTTATTTTTGAGTCTGATCCATTTACACAGTTACACCTCTTCCTGTGGTTTATTCACAAAAAAAGCACAACCTTATTGCTTTTATGAAATGGTTACCAACACAAAAATAAAAAACAAAGGTTTGATTCATTAATATGTTGACTAAAAGCAAAATCTCTAATAAACTCGCCTTCCACTACATTACCTAGTCCATTTTTTAAATGATCCCTAAGTAAAAGTTTTCTTGTTTCTTTAACAATTGAATGTAAAATTTATGAAAAACTTCAGGAAACAGTATATTTTAGATCACGCATTTATACGAATGTGAAGCGGTCAGTGGTGTGAGTTAGTGTGAATAATGTCACAGCTGGACAAGCGCCTGTCACTCAGATTTAAGGACGGTAACTACGCATTTTCTAATACACAATACACGAGACCACCATAACCACATTCAGTTAAAAAACAATTACCACCCAAATAATACCTATCCGGTCCTGATCATTGGAGAACAGAGTAAAGGGTAGTAACAAAATATGTAAAGAAAACAGGTGGATTACATTCTGTAATTGTAGAAATTTTAAGTGGCTCAGATAAAATTGACAGTAAGAATAAAAAGTTTAATCAACAATCCAATGTATATCAACTAAACAAAGCCAGAATAGCCAGAAGAAATGTAAACAAAATTGTAATTGTTTAAGTGTAGTTGACTGTTTGCAGTAAATATAACAATAAGCTCTCCTGGTCACTTCATTATTAGTCCATTATTAAGCTATATTGATTGTGTTAAAACAGGACACCTAAATTAGAAGCAGGGCAGTATGCTTTCAGGACAAAAAAAAACTGTATAAGTCTATAAAGGGTTAAGATTTTGCATCTGTTCATATATTAAATTTGAAATTTGTAGGATTTCATAGAGACGAGGCAGATCAAAAATGGATTTAGTTGCATGTAATAACCTCCTCACACAGTCTTGTCACACAGTCTTGTCACACAGCGTTTAAAATGGTTCTCATCAGCCTTAGATCCTCCCTATTTATATTCAGCAACTTTGACTCTATTTTTTTTTTTTACACTTTCAATTTCATACTTTTGGTGCACATTTTAGATGCTGCTGTTCAGAATGCCATAGACACATTCTGAAGATCTGTCCAGTACTCTGATCATACCAAATGAATGTTGTGTTTTAATATAGCAAATCATACCAAATTAAGCAATTATTTGGATGAATAGCTAAATATCCTACTGACACTTGAATATATAGTAGAAAGCCTTCCAGGAAAAGGTTTTGGTGTGCCATGGTAAAACTCAGGCACAAAACAAGACTAAGGAGGTAAAGTTTTCTCTTTTTCTGTCATTTGGTAAAGAATATACTGTATGTCTATTTAAACTGAACTGAAACAATGTTGTGATGTGAAAATTTTATAAAATTTTTTTTTTCAAAAACTTATTGCTCAACTGACCAGGGCCTGGATCAAATACTCAGTTCTAATCAGTATACAGATGGGCTCTGTGTAGGTCGGTTTTGTTGCTTTACACCAAACTAACCAACCTTGCTTTTTTGGACCTTGCTTTGTACACCAAGAAGCAGTTATGCTGGAACAGATAAGGGCCTTCCCCAAACTTTCCACAAACACTTGTTTTTTTTACACCTGTGGTCTGTAGTAATGGTACTATATGAAAACCCAAACTCATTGTTTCAGAGAGACAGACAGAATAGAATAATTTATTTATCACAGAGGAAATTTAACACTAAATGTAGACTTATAAGTGTCACAATACTTCCTATTCCAATTGTGTGTATCCTATTGTGTGTATCCTTTATGGAGTATTGGCTATTTCGACACAATTTTGCTTATTGTTATTTACCGTATTAAAAACAGTTACCAAGACAACTTTTGGCTACTCACTTGCTGTTCATCCTTTTCTATTTTAAATGTTTGCTTCACTCTGTGTTTGTTCGCACATTTAGGATCGATTTCGCAATGTAAAAATGATTACAGCTCCCACATTGCATTGTGTACACTGTCATGGCAGCAAAGAAGAGCTCCAACCAGAAATCAGAACTTGGACCTTCTTGTTGTAAGGTGAAAGTGCTAACCTCTGCACCACTGTATCACTCATGTTGGATCAAACGACAAAGGAAACGTCTCTGAAACTATATTTTTACTCTTTGGTCACACTTAAAATTTATATAAATATTTTATATTATAAAAAATAATAATTAAATTTTTTTTTCCACAAATTATGTTAGCAATATTGCAATAAGTCAATATTTCCCTTTTGTAACATCCCAAAGTAATATATTCTCTTTTTAGAATGCATATAAATTAATTAAAACTTTTAGAACATTCAGGTCGAATTTCAGTAACTCACTTTGGTTTTGATATGTTTGTTTTTATGTCTGACTAGGCACTCTGCAGTCTCTGTCCATTGTAGTTTTTTTTGCTTCAGGCAATGGTGCCACCTGTTTCAATGTGCTAATTTAACTGCAACTCAATTATGGTTACTTAACTTCTTTAACTACCTTTCTAGGTTTTTTTTAGGCAACATCCGCTTCTCATCCTTAACTCTGACAAAAGGCCACAGTACCAACTTCAGAGGATGTTCTGCTGCACTGTGGATGTGAGGGACCTTAATAATTCAACTCAAAACCAGTAGTATTGTTAATTTAAATTGCTTTTGGAACAATGGGACTACAATCCTGCCAGAATGTTACTGTAAAGACATTTGAGGATTTTTATTAGACAGACAGACAGGCAGACACCAGACAGACAGACAGACAACTTTACATTATTGTTAGGGTGGCACTGGGGGTTTCCACATCCGTGTTCTCCGGTTTCCTCCAAAAGTTCGAAAACATGGCTTCATAGTGAATAGGCTGCTTTAAATTGTCTCCATAGTTTAACTTTGGCCAAACATGTTTCATGTCTGTAAAACTTGTTTTGGTTCAGTACTTGGTATGGGTTTAAAGATGCTTTGTGACAAATATCTTTAAACGTTTTATATATTCATTATCCTCTGCTTAATCCTCTACAAGGGTCGCAGGGGTATCACCATGCCCATCCAGGGAAGAACATTTTGGGCACTGGGCAGACACCCAGGGCGGGGCCCCAATCTATTACTGGGTACACACTCACTCACACACACGCATTCATATAAACTATATGGGGCAATTTAGAGCAGTCAATTTACCTTGAACCCATGTTTTTGGACTGTGGGATGAAACAGTTGCTCCCAGAGGAAACCCACGCGAACACGGGGAGAACATGGAAACCAGACTGGGATTTGTACCAGGAATCCCCAGAGCTAAGAGGCGGACTGCTAACCATTAAGCCACCGTGCCGCCCAAGTTTTGTACAAATAAAATAAAACGACTACTAAAAAATAAACTATAAACTCTTAGTGTGTGATTTTTTATTTAAAGTTCTTACCTTGTCCTTGTGTGGAGTCAGGAAACTGCATCAGTGTCAGTAAGACCAGTAACCATCTGAGGATCATTCTTGAGCCGACTGCTTGCATTCCTTCAAACATGAAAGCAAGAGAGCCTCTTCTGGTCCTGCAGTGGGTGAGAAAATGAGAATTCAGAGTGCGCAGGCTGCTGGACATTGACTCGGGTATTAAAATGAGAAGGGGAAAGGACATGACATTGAGAGGGGTCAAAAACACTGAGGACTTTGTTGAAATAGCATGAACAAGCAGTTAGCAGCCACTATATGAAGCCCATAATTTTTCATAAGGACTAGATGTGCTGCTAATGCAGTTGTTGTTCTGCCTGCAGGCTGGATCGGATCACTGAATGGACATCAGTCCAAAATTAGTCCAATCCTTCTACTTAGGTTTCATCGCTGGTCCACTTTAATGTCAGTGTTGGTGATAATAAAAATGTACTGTCAGTGGGTGTTTTCTTGTAAGAAAAAAAGAAAACAATTTGCTGTTCCAGATTTTCTTTTTGTTTATCAAAAATTGGAGTCTGAAATTTAGTTTCTTTGGAATATCTTACTTTTTTTTTTTTTTTTAGCTGTTGGCAATTGCCTTTTTGACTTTCATCCATAGTAAACTGTCACACAATGCACAAAATAATTGGGTCAACAACAAATTACAAATTAACTTTTGTAACATACCATTATATTTAAGTTGGTCCTCAGTTTTGCAGCTAAAATGAATTGAATTACGAGAGCATTTGTGATGTCGCACACTGATTTTGGATGAGAGGACCTGGCTACCAATATCAATTTCCGTTCATCTCAGAGGTATTTATTGGGGTTCAGGTCATGACTCTGTGTGGGTCAGTTAAATTGTTCCACTTCCACGGTCACAAAATCCTACCTTTTTCACAAAGTTGAAAGCATACAATTATCCTTAATGCATAGCTAGGTCTGTATCACCCATACTGTCTGTATACACTGAGGTACAAAGGTAATAGGTAATAGCATATTTTTTTATCTGTATATACGATTTAATCCAGCAACAGTTTAAAAGCCTGTTAAAATTGATAATCATGGATTTCTACAAACACAATTGCCGGCAAAAAAAGCTGAGGCTTATATTTCCCCTCAAAGCTTCTGCCAGTTCAAAGCTTTACCTGCTGCACCTCACAATTCACTCCTCCAACTCTACATTCTCCTTAAACCTGTACAGTTTTACACAAATGCACAGCTTTAACACCAATATAAGAAATTGTGTCTATTTTACGTTTTATTTTAAAGTATTGTTAATAAAGCTTATTAGGGGGGAAAGCAAAAGGCAGATTTGTCAAGCATTAAAATACAAGCAATGTATAATGATCCTTTTGCAAAGTTACAATTTGAGCTTGTTCATGAAAAAAACATATTTTTCAAACTGCGTAATATTTGGGACAAATTTGTATGTGGTTTTACTCATCGCTTAAAAACCAAGTAAAGTCAGGTGGATTCATTAAATGTTATCTCAAAACAAAGTCAACAAAAGCCTGTTGCGTGCCTTTGTAACTTTTTTCTCATTTGACGCATTTCGGTGCGTAAATTCAGTGCGCAATAACGCAAACAGCTTAATCCATTAAATGCTAAAACCAGGCACACTTGATGTAACATCCAGACTAAGCGCGCATTCTGAAATAAAGAACAACAGAATGAAACGAGTCAATATGTGACACGCGGCTTACCTGCCACAACATCCACAAGGGAGGAAATAAAATCCAGTTATCCAAATTTAGTCCAATAAAATGGGAAACCGCAGTTTAAACAGCCAGCGCCTTTGCTCTCCTCCGATTTAGGATGCAGAGTGGGATTAAAAAGCTCTGCGCATGTGACTGAGTGACTGTTAATGTGTGTGTGCTGCGTCTTTAGCAGTCCATTCCTCCTTCATTCTTCATTCCCACATCTCATTTCATCCAGTGCGCTACCGGGGGGAAACCCAGCGGCGCGCCACCAATCACAGAGCGCAAACGGAAAAGGTGGACCCTCTCAGGGTTGCTGATGACATGCCTACAGGTTACCTGTCCTGAGGGTTAAAACTCCAAACCTTATTATTTACAAGTCAATTCAGACGGTTCGATTAATATCAATTTTTGTGCCTCCGCCTGTAAAAATTACATTATTAAATACCTGACCCTGCCATATAAAGAAAATTACAAACTCAAAATTGACTATACAACTAGCTTAGTCCTCTACAAGGGTCATGGTGGGATTCCCCATGCCCATTCAGGGGAGAACGTCTCAGGCGCCGGGAAGATACTATGCCAATCAAGGGCACTCACTCACCCACACACTATATGGGGCAATTTAGAGCAGTCAATCTACCTTTAATGCATGTTTTTGGACTATGGGAGGAAACAGGAGAACCCAGAG
>JAOUQT010018719.1:0-11876 GCA_025769995.1 Xyliphius kryptos | reverse complement strand
TGACAATTTAGCATTTTCAATTTACCTAGCGTGCATGACTTTGGCCTGTGGGAGGAAACCGGAGCACCCGGAGAAAAGCCACGCAAACACGAAGAGAACATGGAAACTCCACACAGAAATCCCAAGGTCGCCCCACCCGGGGATTGAACCTGGGTCCTCTTGCTGTGAGGCCACAGCACTATCCACTGCGCCACCGTGCCGCCCCCCAACTCCAAAAATATAGAACATAATATGTACAAAATATGTAATATCCCAACCTCATTGCTTAATCATTTTGTGAGTGAAGATCTTCCCGTCGTTTTGATCTAATATTTGTGTTGATTGACGAAAAATCAGTTATGAAAGTTTCGAAAATATATAAAATGTAAAATCTTACTATAGACCTTCTAAAATTTAACATGGTGAAAATGTGACAATGAAACTTGAAAGCAATTAAATATAAATTTAAACCAAGTCTGTAAAATATATTACCCAGGGGCAAAAATAATTTCCCCTGGGGAAAATCCTGTTCCGTAAATGTTACTGTAGTTACTGTATAGTTACTGTATTTGATACATGTTCCCATACTAACAAAATGATACCTGTTAGTGAGATAGAATTTAAGCCATGGCAACACAGTTCCAGAGAGACCTCTCAGTGAGCCGAGTCAGGAGAAGGCTATAGTTGATTGTATCAAATTTGTTGTAATATCAAAAACAAATATAACGGAAATGGACGTAGTGTAAGCATAGAGAAAATTGTTTATTACACTCATACTGAGTGCTGTGGTTAGAGCGAAAGGGTTAGGGTTTTTAAAGAGTAAATTAGTATTTATATCAGCTGGAAGACCATGACCATTTCAAGAACTTTGTAAATGAATGGCAGCTTATATATTGGCATAAATTTACTTAAGACTAATCAAACCAGAATTTAACCAGATGCACGGTATACTGAGACAGAATAGAGATAAAGCTCACAAGCAGATAAGTGGGGGATAGGGTTGAGTGACGAGGACGACTTGGTTATTATTTTGGTGATCTTAGCAGGAACAGTTTGAGCAAAAGAGGAGAAAGAACAGGTGAAAATGGAAGAGACAGGAGCTCTGAGGCGGCAGCAGAAGACTTTATTAGGGATGGATTTCTCATTTGGTAGAGTATAAATCTGTATAAATCTAGGAGTGTTAGTAACTTCAACTCAACTGAAACAGCTCATCTGTGCAGCCAACCATTGTAAAGCAATGATGATAAAAAAAGAGTACTACTATAATTATTATTATTATTAATATTATCATTGTTATGGTTTAAAGTATGGTTTAAATTGTAAACTTCAGAATGTCCATGTTAAAAGGAAATTGAAAAATATTATAAAACTTTTATCTAGTACATTTTCCTTTAAGGACACAAGAGGGCAGTCCTGCATTATAATCAGACTCAGATCTGCGTGACCTTGTAATTCTTTCCATTGCATCCTCCTCATATTCTAAAGGACCGTGTAGCAAAAGTGCTGATTTCCACAGTGCTTAGAGAGTAATAAGTGTAATTTATGTTTGTGTGTTTAAAGTGAGTCCGGCAGAATGACAGGTGCATCTCAGTAAATTAGAATATCAACAAAAAGTTGATTTATTTCAGTAATTCAATACAAACTGTGAAATGCATACATTATATAGATTCGATACAAACATGGTGATCTATTTCAAGTTGTATTTCTGTTAATGTTGATGATTATTGCTTACTGCCAATGAAAACCCAAAATTCATTACCTCAGAAACTTAGAATATATACCACAAAACACCTAAGTGTTTAAAATGGTCCCTTAGTCTGGTTCAGTAGGTTAAACAATCATGGAGAAGACACTGGAAATCATTGACACACTCTACAAGGAGGTTATGCCAAAAAAGTCATTGCTAAAGAAGCTAGCTGTTTACAGAGTGCTGTATCCAAATTAATGGAAAGTTGAGCGAAGGAAATAGTGTGGTAGAAAAAGTTGCACAAGCAACCAGGATAAGCGCAGCCTTGAAAGGATCGTAAAAAAAAAAAGCGAATAAAAAATTTGGGGTGATTCACAAGGAGTGGACTGCTGGTGGAGTCAGTGCTTCAAGAGCCACCATAGACAGATGTATCCAGAACATGGACTATAACTGGCGCATTCCAAGAGACAATGCCAGAAGCGTCTTACCTGGACCAAGGAATAAAAAAATTGACTGTTCATTGGTCTAATGTGTTATTTTCAGAAGAAAGTAAATTTTGCATTTCATTTGAAAATCAAGGTCTCAGAGCCTGGAAGTTTTAACAACTAGTGATGGTTTGGTGAGTCATGACCATCTGCTAGTGTAGGTCCACTGTGTTATATCAAGACCAAAGTCAGTGCAGCCGTCTATCAGGATACTTTATAGCACTTCATGCTTCCCTCTGCCGACAAGCTTTTTCGAGATGGCCAACAAACTCGCCTGACCTAAAAGCCATAGAGAATCTATGAGGTATTGTCAAGAGGCGGATGAGAGACACTAGACCCAACAATGCCAGACGAACTGAAGACTGCTATTAAAGTAACCTGGGCTTCCATAGCATCTCAGAAGTGCCACAGGCAGATCGCCTCTTTTTAGCTATCAGGTCTTTAGCTAGCAACTAAAGCTAAAGTGGCCCCACAAAAAACCAACTACTGTCTGATTTCGAATTAAAACACTGAACACTTGGGTTTTCCTCTCTGCGTCTCCATGCTGAAGCACAACGTTAAAAATGTTGTGCCGTCAGGCAATTATGGATACGTATATCTTATAATGTCCACACACACTTACCGCTATATTAACCAAAACTTGGAATACGAAGTAAAATTTGAGGCGAAAGATCTTGGTCCGCTCCTGCACTATCTCACTGTGCGAAGAGCAAAATTGGCAGGTGCTAATTAATTATCCACTGATCTGCAGTATACATGTAGTTTCTGGTGGATTGCATTTATTTTGAATCACATGGCGTCCCTGATTTCCCTAAAGAACTTTTTGATTTGTCTAAAGACAGAATTTTTTTCCACTTTGCCAAAGTCCATTTTAAATGAGTCTTGGCCCAGAGAAGACGTCTATGTTTCTGGACCTTGTTTAGATAAGGCTTTCTCTTTGGACTATAGAGTTTTAGCTGGCAACGGCGCATGGCATGGTGAATTGTGTTCACAGATGATGTTCTCTGGAAATATTCCTGAGCCAATTTTTTGATGCAGTGCCGTCTATGGGTCCGAAGATCACAAGCACACAAGTCTGCTTTTTGACTATATTATGCACTGTAGAATAATATGTTCACATTTTTAGCAATTTTACACTGTCAAACCCCTTTCTGATATCGTCCCATTATTTGTCGGCACAGAATAAGAGAGATTGGTGATCCTCTTCCCATCTTTACTTCTGAGAGCTGCTGCCACTCCAAGATCCTCTTTTTATACCCAGTCATGCTAATTGCCAATTGGTTTCTTTTTTGTAGCTTTAACTTTTCCAGCCTTATTGCCCTGTTCCAACTTTTTTGAGATGTGCTGCTGCCACGAAATTTCAAAGGAACCAACGTTAGCATGAAAATTTAAAATCTCTCACTTTTGACATTGTCCATGTTCTATTGTGAATACCATATCAGTTTTTGACATTTGTAATTTATTGGCTATGGCCTTACAGCAAGAGGACCCAGGTTTGATCTCTGGATGGAGCAACCTAGGAATTTCCGTGTGGAGTTTGCATGTTCTCTCCGTGTTTGTGTTGGTTTTCTCTAGGTGCTCTGGTTTTCTCCCACAGTCCAAAAACAAGCACACTGGGTTAATTGAAAATGCTAAATTGTCATTAACTTGTGTATTGATATGTCACTTTGCGTGAGACTTGTGTATGAGTATGACGGTGTTCCTGTCATTAGAATAGCCACTGGTGCTGAGGACGACTGTGCTGCTAAATTATTGTACCAGGTAAAAACCCAAATAAATAATAATATTTATAATTAACAGTGTTCTATGCAAATATAAGAAGCAACTAAAGGTCAAAATCTCCATAAGCACTTGGCTAGTTCAGCAAGATGCTCAGTGAAATTTATAATTCCCATTGTCTCCAGAATACTAATTACCGATATTAATGCACATGTGTTTTGCCTAGTTTGGACACATTTAAAAGGCTTCTGTTTACCCTTAGTCCTCTGTATATAAAGTTTATATTACATGCTATTTTTCTGCCATGTTTCTGCTATGCTTTTGCTTCTGTGAATTTAAGCCTGCTGTTTGTGTCTATGTTTTTGCCTAGCTCTTTGTATTATTGACTGTTTGGATATTTGCATTCTGTTCAGATTTCTTCTCTGTTTTCTGCAACGTCTTGGATATACTTTGCCTTTTTTGAATTGCCTTAGTTTTGTTATTGTAAACTTTAACCAAAACTGCAGTTGTTTTCATAAGTCATATGGTATCTTTGTTCCATGTGTTCATATATAATATGTTACACATTATAGGGATTTTAATCATAAGAACATTAGCTTCTTAAGAGAAAACACATAATATACCAAGACAAATATTTAGGAATCTTTATTTAATGTTACTAAAAAACTGATTAAAAGTCTTAAATATCATAACCTAAAACTTAAGCCACCCTTTATGCAAATATTCTCCACATAATGGGTTGGTAGCACCATTTTGGGACGGATACAGCGCAGAATAACTGAAATTTATTTATATGTTCAGCACTCATTCATCAACAGCACATACATGAAAAGTTCTATGAGACACAAAGCACAATATAAGGACATACTGTATTATAAACAGAATTTGTAGCATAGGCTGAATTAAATCAATCTCACTCAACATAAAACTATTCATTTTAACCCTTCTTTTACCTTTCATTCCCTTCCTCAAATCCATTAGTCACTTTTTATTTTCTCTCTCACACCTTCTTTAACTTCAAAACTCTGCCATCTCTTCGAGTTTTTTAACTCGTCTTGTTTTGAATATACAAATATTATGCAAAAGTATATATGTAAAACATTTCCATGTCTTTCTAAATATTTCATATATCAGTGCAACTGAAGGGCATTTGATTAAAGTCTCTGCTGACTTTCCAGTTTGGAGACTTACAATTTTAGTATATGTTGCATTTTTTTGTATTAATTCATGCTATTCAAAGTAAAATTTTATTTTCATGTATTATTAAAATTGTATAAAATATAGAATGTTATATAGAATTCTTAAGTATCAAAACACTGTCCAAATCCTATATGCAAAACATTCTTAACATTGAAACAAACTGTACAAGACGGGAGACTTGACAAGAATGACGAAAAGCAAATGATGTCCAAAAATACACAACACTTACAAACAACAACCTGGAATAATTTCTCACAGTATTATATGGATTAAAGTATAATATCGCATATTATTTGAAAGAAAATGCACTAAAAGTAAATTTCACATGAAGACAAAGTGATTGAAAAGAAACGTTCATCATTGACTACTGGTATATGTACTGCATTATATTTTAAGTATTCCCATACAAATAACATCAAGTAGAAGGTGGCTTTTAATTAAATTAAAATTATTACTTATATGAAAATTAAAGGAGGCTAATGTGTTGTCCTGGAGGTTGCCATTTTGGTAAGATTTACATAATTGTAATAATTTTTGATATCATCATTTCTACCCTAACCGAATCAATTGTTGGATGACTTATATAGCTTAGTAAGTATTCAATTAAAGCTAATATGTCTAAGAGCTATAAATATGGCCAATGTTGCATGGCTATTTTACCTTACCAGCACACACCTTTTCCCTGTCACTCTGTAATAATAAGCAGAGGTCAGTATTAGTTGGTTAAACACAAGGCAAATTGTGAGTCCACAAGGCAGATACCATCTGCTTTTTAAATCTCTCCTCTTCATCTTTTCCTTTGTCTTCCGTCAGGCTCGTTCAGATATCGGTCAAGGGCTCAGAAGATGGTGCTCCAGCGTTTGGGTGGAGAACGAGATCTACTTTCTCCCTGCGTTCAAAAAAGAATTGCATGTGAATGAACAGTATTGCGTATTTTTCATGTCCTGTTGTGAGGCCTTGTTCCAAAATCTCCTGTAAAGTAACATTAGATTCCAGCTAGTTCTGAAGTTCTTGCATAGCGCTCAGATGGGAACATAAATAGAGATAGAAGAAATTACAGCCATTATTTTGATCACATAATTCTCTTGAGTGATGAGCACAGTTTGGGGTGCTGCTCATTTTGATAGGTTGAGACTAGAGCAGAGGTAGAAAAGAAGATGTTTCTTTGTTAAGGATTGTCATGAAATAGGTTGTGGAAGAAAGTATTTGCATTAAAAGCTGAGTGAGGTCATTGAGATTTCATTGTGTGTACAGCAAGTGTTATCATTTCTAAAATATGTGAGTTCATAATTCATGACAGGATTAGATCGTCAAATAACACAGTACATATAACAATGGATACAATAACATCTAAAATATAAATATAATCTGAACGTAAGAAGTAATATATCTCTTCTGTTGGGATATTTTGGTCTAACCCAAAGCATATCGTCTTGTTTTTTTAATAGTAGGTCTTAAAGCATTTTTATGCCTTGTAAATGTATTACTGAACAAGCCAGAAAACCATTAAATAACTATTTACAGCTAAACTGAATGATCACATGATCAGGAAGAAGTCACTGCTGGCTTTTGATTAGTGATACATTATGCAATTGTGGTTATGCCACAGTCTGTTCTCATATAAGGTCATCTGTCCACTATACAATAAAAGGAAAACTTTGCCCACTATGGCTAAACAATCAACTGGATCAAGTTTGACTACAGACAGATAGTTGGATACCGGAGGGGCGGTTGCACTTATGGTCTGTTCTCATACCACAGTATCATGGGAGTACCAAGATTGGAGGAACTATCTTTAAACATCCAGCCGAAGGTTAAACAGCACCCGGCCAAGTGAGTGTCGAACTAGTGTGGTGAATTGGCAAGCTCAAATAGCTGAGCTTCTGCAATGAGCATGGGTAGACTTGCATATGAAGGCCACCTTATAGTGTTCAATTTGTTTTGAATTTATGTTCTGAACTGTATCTAAAGCAATTTATTTCCTATTGATTTTTATAGCAGCTGCAAATATTAATTCCCTCATCAGAATATCACAGAGAAGAAAATTCAGGATTTTATTTTAGATGGAGTTTATGAAAGCAATATTTTAACAAGATGCTAAAACTAAAGAGCACATAAGGGATCTTTATAGTAATATATATGATTAATGAATTAAGAAGAAGCTGAATAGAAAGCCAGTTGAACATTTCTCAGATTTGTTGAGTTCATTTTCAGTCTCCAGAACAGGTGTTATGGTTGCCCCCGAAAGACCTGGAAATGGCTCATATGCTACTAATGGAAATGTGAAGATTAGGATCAGTGATCAAGGAAAATCGATGCAGAATTTAGTAGAGAGAGGAAAACAGAAGATAGGCAGAGGTAGATGACATACTGCATAGGGGATTAGTGTCCAGGGATTAGGATCATGCAGGTGCACATGCAGGTAGAAATGTGTCTTGTTAGGACACACTGATACAGTGCTGAAGCTGCTTTGTTTAATAAAAACAAGCCAGGCTGAAAAAGATGCAAATACACTTACAATGTTGCTGTTAGTTCCTAAAATCTAATTTAGTGAATCTATTTTTTTCTTAATTTAATACAAAAAAAAACATTTATTCACATTTTATATGAATTAAGTATTTAATCCACCTGTCCTGTTTCTAATACTTATCTTAACCAGTCATACAAACTCCCATGAGGTTTCGGTGTTGTTGCTACAGAAAGCTCACCAAGTTGAAGATTCTGGAGAGTGTGTTCTGTTCTCTGCGGCGTCTGTGGGGTGACCTGATACTCTCTGAGCCACGAGGTGACGGTGAAGCCTACAAACATATCTTACATCAACACACTTAACTCAGTTCTAACGCTAGAACCACTAAGTGTTCTTAGTGTCTTTTTTACCAAATGAGCACCTTTTCATTGTCATATTACAGTATGTAGCATATTCTCACTTATAACAGGCATTGACACAGGTTTCTGTGGATTTGACCAGGCTGCATCCTAGCTTGCTATGTGGCCACCCCAGGACTCATTTACATGTTTAGATTAAGTTATAGAACTGTGTCTGTGGTGTCTATTTTGTTTTGTATTTCTGTCTGTGACCTGTGAGTGTGTGAATGCTTGACATGGATTCACTGTGGTTTAGTGGCGAGTGTGTGTTTGTGGGTTAGTGCACTGTGTAAAAATAAAGTTCACTGTATGTGACAAGAGTCATTCATTTTCACCTCATCTACACCCTTGTGTAAAACTTTGGCTGTGATGTAAAATGATATACTGTAACATGAATTGTTATAGGAAATCATCACCTTGTGAGGGTTGGGGGATAAGGATAAGCTGATTGAGAATCCTATTTTTTTTTGTCAGCAGTTCTAGTCCCGGGGAATAAAACCCTTGTAACTAATGCTCTTAGTTTTTTTCAGCAGTGCGTGCTCTACCAAGTGGACTTTCTAGCCTGCAACATAATTTTGTCCTGTTATAAAATAAATAGCTGAAATAAAAATATAATTTAAGAATGACCTGTTTAAAAAAATCTGGCTTAGTTTTTTCTTAATAGTTAAAAAAAGGCACATATCAATTACAGATCATCATAGTAATCATATACACAAATTAAACATGGAGGCATTTCAGTAATTATGTAAGAGTAAAAAGACACAACTGGATAGAATTGTTGTTACTTAAATGTTAATATTGTGCAAAATTGTATATTGATTGTCATCAGAATTAATAAACATTATAATTGGCTATAAATCAATATCATTTTAAACATTTTCCTCTTTGCCACTCTTCTGTGAAAGAAAGATAATGTAAAGGAAAACTCTAGACTCATGCAGTACATGACTAAGCCAGAAGGAAGCGCTGAAGAAAAAAGCAAGCAACTCTGTGGGGCTGGATGAATGACTCACTGAATAAGCTCTAGAGGAAATAAAGTTTTAACAGCTTCATCTGCAAAAACCATGTGCTTTGTCAAAGACACGCAAAATTCAATTTGAGCAAATATTAAGAGTTTAGTGCAACAGTGTGTAAGTAAGAGGCAATTTTAGCGTCTGTTAGAGACATTAGAGACTCAGAGGACTGACTGTTAATGGTTCACATACTGTATGTATATTACATTTTATGCAATATTTCTTAAAAGAAAAATATACATTTTAAATATGGTCTTTAAACAGAATCATCAAACTAATCAATGCCTGCTAGATAACAAGTACTGATCATTCATACATCTGGTATAAGCTCATAATATTTTTAAAAACCAATAACGGCACAGTGGCACAGTGGTAGTGCTGTCACCTCATAGAAAAAGGACGAGGGTTGTTCCTACTATTGTGAATGAAACTGAATAAATGAACTACATACTCATTGCTTTTATTTACTGTTATGTTATTTGACCTTATCCAAAGTGACTTACATTTAACTCACTAAAACAGATGCCATTCTCAAGTGTCCAGCAGAGTCAGTTTGGCAGTGGTGGGATTTGAACTCATGACCTTTGGGGTAAGAGATTAATATCTTTACCACTGTGCTACCTCTTCACTATTTTATTAGAAAATATTCTATTTTAGCAACTAAATAATCAGCTTAAAGATGAATGGCAGAAGAATAAACTAAGGATTTATAGGGATTATTATTTTATGCATCAGATGCTTTTTTAAATAATTCCAATAATTGAAAGTGATCCATTTTTGCCACTTTGTTTGTGCACAGCAGAATTTGTCCTCCGCATTTAACTCATCCGTCCAGTAAAACACACATATACACACACACACTGGTGAAGTGAGCACACGTGCCCTGCACAGCGCCCAGGGAGCAGCTGGGGGTTAGGTGCCTTGCCCAAGAGCACTTCAGCCGTGACTTGGCGTTACTGGGAATCGAACCGGGGACCCTCCGGTCACAAGGCTGGTTCCTTAACAACAAGCCTACGACTGCCCCAGGTGACATCAAAGATGCCGTTTCTGAGACAAAACCTACAAATGCAAATGAATTGTAGTCAGAGCATCCTTGGGTGGAATACCAGTTTACAGCTGCCAGCTGTTTGGTTGACTCTATGCAACACAGATGTGAAGCAGTTGTAAAAAACGGTGGTATTATGTTAGTGATTGACAGAAATGATAAATCCTAAAAAGAAGATACATATTTTGAGTTTGTAAAGAGAACTGCAGACACTTTTTTTGAACAGCTCAATGTTTATTTTTTATATAAAAACTATTATAAAGCTTTTGTGCTTACCTCATGTTTTTAAAAATACTGCTGTTATTTTAAACACAACTGTAGATTGTGGAATTTGACATGGTTAAGGAACTCCTATTCTGTTCTGGACATCTTGTAGACGTGCTCAGTGGTCATCATCTTTGTCCACGAGATCCTCAACAACTTCCAGAGGCACTTGTTCTCACAACTCTTTAATCAGTTGTTTTTTGTGCTAATTGACTTGTTTTTGCAAATCTTTGTAATTTTGTTCATCACCATCATGCCCATTACCATTCTTGACTTCACCTCACCGGCAAAATCAACAGCATTTGTTACTCTACATCCCAAGTAGGTGCATCCCAATACAGTCTGCTTGTTCCAAACTTCTGCCTTCCACCATGATCTCAAATATGGTTTCAGTGTGATCAGCTTTCTCAGTACTAGACAGTTCAACAGGATGGTGTCATCAGCATATCTAAGATTGTAGTAGTCCATCTACCAATCCTGAATCCTCCCTTAAATCCTTGTATTACTTTCCTCATCACTTGTTATCCTAGGATGATGAACAGACATGGTGTGTCCTAATTAGACACCTTTTATGGCACCAAACCATGCTGATGTGGGCAGTCCTGATGGCTGTGCACTGTAGAGACTGTAGAGATTTCTGAAAACCTTTCTGAGGACCAGGTATAAGGGAATCCCATCTCAAGCATGGTTATCCACATTTGACCATGCTGTACCATGTCAAATGCCTTTGTGAAATCTATGACCCAAAACTCCTGGTTCCTTTATCTTGCTATGAGCCCTGGTTTATTTGAGAATTACAAGAAAGACGATTATCTCTTCTGAATGGTCATAAAGCACCAGTTGCTTATCAAGTATTTGGTTACAAAACTGGCGGAGTGTGTTGTGTTCAGATGAGACTGAAATGACATGCTATCCATCAGGATTTTCAGCAACAACAGATGAATATAGTAAAATATAAAATACCTGAGATGTGCTACAATAAAGGAAATGAATCACTGAGGATTTGGGGTTGTTTTATGGCTGAAGGGTTTATGGGACCCTGTGAAAATTGATGGCATCATGAATTCTGATAAGTACCAGGGTGTTATACACCAAAACTGGCATGCCTCATAGAGTTTCAGCAAGATGCCAAACATACTTCTATAAGAAACAACATAAAAATGAAACAGACACAGAAAAGCGATGTCTTGATGATCTGTTGCTTAAAGAAAGTCTATGATGTACAAACTGATAAAGATATAGTAGACTCGGTGCATTCCACTACATGGACAAGAAGACCAACACCTAGCATGCATGGACACCTAGGCGAACATGGCGAGAACAAGCAAACTCCACACAGAAATTTCCTGGGTCCGTTGCAGCTAGGGATTGAAACCCCGTGCTTCTAACTAAACCATGCTACTAACTGCACCACCATGTGCCCCTGCAAGGCTCTGAATGTTCAATGCGGTGCAGTCGTAGGCTTGTGGTTAAGGAACCCGCCTTGCTACCGGAAGATCCCTGGTTCGACTCCAAGTACCGACAAGTCATGGCTAAAGTGCCCTTGAGCAAGGCACCTAACTCCCAGTTGCTCCCCGGGCGCTCTGGTGGCTGCACACTGCCCCGGGCATGTGTGCTCA
>JAOUQT010018708.1:0-11876 GCA_025769995.1 Xyliphius kryptos | reverse complement strand
GTTTGCTGTGTCTGTCAGCACAGTGTCCAGAGCATGGAGCAGATACCAGGAGACAGGCCAGTACAACAGGAGACATGGAGGAGGATGTAGGAGAGAACATCCGCCACCTCATCAGGAGCATGCCCAGGCGTTGTAGGGAGGGTCATACAGGCACGTGGAGGCCACACACACTACTGAGACACATGTGCCTTGAGAAATTTCCACTGAAGTTGGATCAGCCTGTCATTCAATTCTCCACTTTGAATTTGAGGATGATTCCAAATCCAGACCTCCATGGGATAATAATTTTGATTTACATTTTGTTCATTTTTATGTTGTTTCGTTCTCAACGCATTCCACTATATACTAAATAAAGATTTTCAACTGAAATATTTTATTCATTGAGATCTAGGATGTGTTATTTTCATTTTCCTTTTATTTTTTTGAGCACTGTATTTCTTCACATATAGCTAGTGTGCTTTAGTGTGCTGTTGGATTAGCGGGCTTGAGACATGCTTTTTCTTCTATGAGGTCACGTGTCCTTATGAAACCAGTCCCTCTGACCTTATTGAAATAGTAAACACATGAGTACAAAAAGACTAGATAGCAGTGCTACTGTAAAGGAAAGCTTATTGCACTTCTGTGTAATTCAATGCAGGCTAAGTCTATTTACTCTAAACAAATCTTTTGTCTTTTGGCGTGTACAGCTGAAGGTGAGTTATTTTTTTATGGCTCCTATAGTAATTGTTTCTAAAGCCAATAATTGTGTTAATGAAATGCAGGACCACCTTAATATGCTGACCATAAATATTTGACCAATTATTTACGTCAATTTGGCTGTTGTGCATGTGGCCATTCTTGTGTGGTTGTGTGCAACTTGATGAGAGACCACTCTTCTCTTTTCTTAAGTGCTCATGCCATAATCTGATTGTGTCATTCTCTTGGGGTCAGTGTGTACAAGACACATTGGAGACATTCTGTCAGTGCATCTTCATGGTAAAATGATTAGTACCAATTACACTGCTTTTAACACCGTACTTCCAGAAAGCTAAAAGTGGATTGCATTACCAGCATATACCTGAACACAGTAGCTTTATGCAAAGGTTTGGGCTTCTCTGGTCAAATTACACATCTTATTTTTCATTAGATACCTAGATTTGTGTTCTGGACAGACACCTTGCTTCTTTTAAAAACATTAATTATTTTCATGTTTAAATGCTTATTTTGCTAACTAATTCAGTTAAAGACACCTATTTTTGTAGATGTCACTAAATGCATTTTAATCGTCCTATTTGGGAATAGGACGGGGAGTCATGTAAGCAGCTTGGTTGCGAGTCGCACCTTCAAGTCATCTGTGTGATTAATTTGTGAAATTTAGAAATAAGGTTCTTAAAGTAAATGTCGAATACTCAAAGTCCATGCTAGAGTTAATGCTAAGCATTAAGCAATGCCACAACGGTAGCATGTTTATATTCTTAGTTCTTCCTATTCTTAGTTCTTCATCCGCACACCTTTAGTGGTCCCTTGATCTGTTGCCCCGGAAACTAAGCTTGTGCCAGACTGATGCTGTGCCTTATGATGAGTTTAACGTGGTTCCCTGTAGGGAAGAGTGTTAATAGCTTATCATTGCTAGTTTTGAATATACCGTGGTGCCCGGAAGTTTGTGATCCCACTGGAGATCAGACTATAATAGAACCCTGTTTTTAAAAACAAGCGTCCTATTTACACATTTGTCTTTCCACTAATTAGAAAATCCTGACTCTATTTTTACCTTTACCATATAAGTTTTAAAAAAACTTTTTTTATGAATTTTGTGTCAGCGTGAGTTCCCTCCGGTTTCCCCCCACAGTCCAAAAACATGGATTCCAGGTAAATTAAATGCTCTAAATTTCCCTGTATAGTGTGTGTTTGTTTGAGTGAGTGTGTGTCCAGCGTTGGATTGGTGCCTTGTCCTGGGCCATCTCCCCAGCACCTGATGCGTTGTCCCCTGAATGGGCATGGGGAACCCCACCGCGACCCTAAATAAAGGAATGAGTGGAATATTTTGTTCAGGGGACAAATCCCAAACCTTACTGCAAACAGTTCCCCACATGTAACTCATTATATTTTAAGGTTTAGCTGTATATTAGGTTAAGGGTTAGGCAAGCAGTAGTAATGCTTGATGGCTTCGAGTGTGGCTTATTTGACCAAAATGAATTTCTAAGTCGTATATTTTATTTTCATTATAGATTGCTTTAATGTACTGCTTTAATTTATTTATTTAATTAATTATAAATAATATTAATGTATTGATAAGACTTTCTATGAACCCAGTAATTCTTAATGCATTGTAATAAGCCTTATAAAGTAAACATAACGCTTCATAACATAAGCTTTTGTTAATATACATAATGTTCAAAATAATATAAATTGTTATAACAATTTGACATAAGGCTTTATAACACAAAGTGACATAATACATTATTGTATGAACGTATTTCAACTTTTGATTCTTTGGATATTTAGACATTTTAGTTATTACACTGTATTCTGTAAAGAGCATTGATGGGCTTTTATGTCATTATGTACTATTATGTATGCAGTCTTTTTTAAAGAGGTAGTTAATGACAACATTTTTTTTTATTCCTGTTAATAGTGGTTATAAGCTTATATAAGTTGTGAGCACTAAAAAGTCATTTTCAGGAAAGGCACAGGTTAAACACAAGGTTTATTAGGCTTAATGTCACTGGTCTCTATAATGAGTTCATGAACAGTTAAATTTATAAATATAATATTTACAATGCATTATGTCATTTTGTGTTATAAAGCCTTATAGCATGTTCTTATAACACGTGGAGTGTGGTTATGTACATCTATGGATATTAACAAAGAATTATAACATATGAATACTTTATAAAGCTTTATAAATGTGTTAATATTGCATCATTTTGAATACTGGATCTATGTTAAGTGTTACCAAATTAATTATATATATTTTATCTATATGTTTATATATTTAATCCACAAAAATATTCTCTTATTTTTTTACAAACTATTTCTGGTACATGGAATGTGTCTCACTACTTCGACACAGAATGCAGTGGCTGGATCAGGTTCAGAGGGGCTAAAACATTCTTACCGTGAATGCACATTTGAAAGAGTGATGGACAGAAATGTGCTGCCCATATGTCAGCTGGTTTTTGTTGCAGTCAGATTGTCAGGAAATGAACCATGCTATACAGGAAAAAATAAATAGATTCAACCAAAACAGTTTATATGAAAATGCATTTGTTCACAAATTATTTTGGAGGCAATTAACATTTGAGAAATTCACATGTCCTCTCTTTATGTCTTCTTATCAGGCTTTTTGTTTGTGTCATGCTCAGTGTGTTATTCACATGCCCCTTTTCTTCCATTTTGTCAGTCTTTCACCCTAAAATGTGACCATAGACTCAGCCTGCTTGTCAGTTTACAGTGTGTGTTTGCTCCAATGTACTTAGCATTAATGAATGGTTGCTGGGTAGAACAGAGGGCACAAAGAAGGAATGTATTAAATATAAATAGTCTCTCTCTCTCTTTCTCTGTGTGGGGTGTGTGTGTTTACTGTGTTACTAAAGATGTGAAAAGAGTATTACAGTTTGTGTGCGTGAAGCATGCAAAACAGAAGTTACATTAAACAGGCCTCATAGATCACACAATGGCCTATTTCCAAAACTTTATCAGCCCAACAGCCCAATGGCTCATTACCCCTCTTGCATTATCATATAACATACTTCCCTAACTAACCAATTTTTACTTATTACACAGAACAGTGTTGTGCATTAAAAAAAGCTTATTTAATTTAATAAAAAATGTTGTCCACTATTTTTAGCTACGAAAAAGCATGGAACTGTAATTTTAAACACTGATTCCAGTTGTACTTGAGGAAGAATCATGGTCCTGGAATGTTTCTCATCATCAGTAATAGGTCTGGGTTCAGAGCAAGATGAATGGAGCCAGTTATGGGAGAATTCTGGAAAAAAAATTATGCTTACTTGAGACGACTAGCACAGCGAACAACATATTTTAGAACAATGAATTTAATGAGGCTGGAACCAAAAATTTAGTCTGACTGTGTCTGTGTGTGAGAAAACAAAGAAGACCAGTTTTAAGTTGACTAAATCGTACTTTGAGTTGTTTAAGATTGTAAATCCTTTATTCATATATGTGTCAATCAATCAAAATCTTTATTAGGACTTTATAACTACAAATGAAAAACACTTCTTTTATAAAATAAATTATAAATCTAGTAATTTTTAATTATACAACAGTGCAGATGTTTTTTTTTTTCCTAAACTACTGACTTGCGGTGTTCTTTCAATTATAAGACACTTTGGATAAAAGAGTCTGCTAAATAGCTTAATATATATTTGATGATTTGATGATATTTGATGGAGCAGAAATATGTGAACTTTTGCTTTTCTGGTGATGTCCCCCAAATTGAGCAGTAACTTCAAATATTGTTTATTAGTCCTGCAAATTATCTTGGAGGAATTTTAGCCATTTTTATCTGTACAAAAACTGCCTTTACTCTTACATTGGTGGGTTTCCTTTCATAAATCGCTTACTTTTGGTCTTTCATAACATTTCCACTGCATTGAGGTCAAGACTTTGACTTGGCCATTCCAAAACATTAATATTTGTTTTTAAAAAATAGAATTATTTAAAAGATGAAGGATTGTGGATCATGTTTTGCAATAAATAAAAGACAAAGTGCAGTATTTTGGTGTCAATTGTTTTTCATTTTGTACTTTTAGGACTTTTGATGTTGATGTTAGGTTAAATATCGTATATGCAGACATATAGACCTATAGATCTCAACCTGTATCTGTAACTGTTTAAAAAGATGATGTAATGTTAAAACTGGAAAATGTTGTGAATTAAAATCCAATAAAGATAAAAAAGTATATAAACTCAAGCTAGGGGGTTTATGTATTGCAATTTTGTGCAATGATTTCAACTTGTCATTTTTGTTATTTAAATTTATGAACATATGTTAATTCCAATATAACTTATTCTTCTTTTAGGTGTTGGTTTTTGCATGGAAACAAACTAAACAATCATAACTTTTATTGTATAGTACTTACTCAGTTCAACACTTAGACCATCATATAAACACAGAAAGAAACAATAGCTACTCTGACCACCTTCTTTGGAAGAAAAAGTACTGCCTCATCCAAATCCTGAGGTCATAAGTTTCCAAATGCTCAGCCACTGCTAAAAATAGCTAGATGTATGTCACTGTTACAGGTTTTACTCTCTCTCGCTTCCCTTTATACACATGCATGCAATAATAGCGGCAGTATTTGGACTGAGGGTTAGACTGTATATATTACGAGTGAACGGCTGGGTTTTGTCACTGATAAATATTTAAAGGGCTTTTGGTTGCAGCTCAAAAAGCTTTCAAAAAATATGGTAATTATTGTGGTTCTTCCCTATCATGCATATCATATCATATTATAGCAAAAATGAAATATTTTTGCATAAAATTAATGTAAGTCTGTTATGTTTTTTGCAGGTGCCACCAGGGACATTGGCTCAGCACTGACCCGCATGTGTATGCGCCATCGCAGTATAGAGGCCAAACTTCGTCACTTCACAAAGTATTGCATTTTTCCACAGACACAATAAAAATACACTTTGATAACCCAACAACTTCAATCATTTAAAGGTCATTCATAAACTATGATAACATTCACCTGTATTGAAATTATATTAAATTATATCATAAATATTATAACTTCATGGGTAAATAGTCAAATATGGTTGTAGTAGTGCACGTTTTAATACTAAATCCTTATACTATTCAAATGGACTTGCGCAACATGGGCTTATTTCCGCCGGGGGGTTCCGGCACAGTGGATTACTGGTTAGCACGTTCGCTTCTCAACACTGGGGATTCCCAGTTCGAATCCCGATCTGGGTGGAGTTTCCATGTTCTCCCCGTGTCCACATAGGTTTTCTCCGGGTTCTCCGTTTTCCTCCCACAGTCTAAAAAACTTTTTAGGTAAAATTGAATGCTCTAAATTGCCCTGTATAGTGTGTGTTTGTGTGTATGAATGTGTGGGGATGTGTGTGCCCGGCGATGGATTGGCGCCCTGTCCTGGGTGTGTCTTCCCGGCGCCTGAGATGGGCATGGGAGAACCGTGCCCACTGCGACCCTAGAAGAGTAATAAGCGGAAGATAATGGATGGATTTTTGTTTTTTGTTATTTCTCTTTCAATTTAAATGTAAAATCACAATTTGTATTTACAGCAAATGAAACAAATTTTGTCTTTTTTTTTAAGTTTTTTTTTTGTATATTTTATAAAATAACTTAAGGATAATTTGAACCAGTGTAACCTTTAAAAAATCTAAAGAATTATTAAAGGAAAAATAATTTAATTTGATAATTCAATTTTACAGTCCCCGTCACAGTTATTAATACTCCTGGTAAAGATATATGGAAGTAAAAAGCTATATGGAAAAAGTGAACTTTCAATTAAAAAAAAAACAATTTATTGTTTTAAAACAAAAAGAAAGAGAAAGCAGTTCCAATCAGCCTGCCGGAAATATTAGTAAATGTCTGATCCACTAAAAGATAGATTTGGCATACAAAGCAGGATAACTACACTAAAAACAACCCACTGTACAGTATAGAAGAGACCTTAAAAATCTTAAGTGTAAGTGGTACCTAATGAAATAATAAAAATGAAATAAAATATGTAACCTAAACAGATTTATAAACTGCACAAGTTGCTGTGATGCGGATTAATTACATCTAGTTACTATATTCATCCTGCCATCCTACAATTTGATTAGAAATTGACACAAATAAATATTTGGGACACAAAGTTGTTTTGTCTTGATGTTTGCTTTTTGATTATTTGATTAGTTTGTGTCTGCTCCTGAATCTCTTTCCTAAAATTCCTTTCACGCCCTTAGTGCTCTTATGGAAAGCCTGATAACCCCTCTGCAGGATCGAATTGAAGATTGGAAGAAAACAGCCAATCAGCTGGATAAGGACCATGCCAAAGGTTATCTATAGTGTTTTTTTTTTTTGTTTTTTTTTTTTAGCAGTTCAGTTTGTATAAAGTTTATATAATTATTTTTTGTATGGTTATAGGACATTAAATATATTTTGTTGGCTTTTTTTTAGTTTAGTCAAAGTCTTTAAATGCGTTCCTTTAAAAAAAAAATTTAACCCTAACCCTAACCCTAACCCTAACCCTATGTTAATTATGTTTAAAGCCTAATAAAAAATGTTTTTCAGGCAGAGAATTTACACTAATAGGGTGATAATGCTTGGAATATATAAACTGCAAACAGCCTTCTATGTTTGATATTGTGTTGCATACGACAGTTTAAATAAAGGGTGCAGTCTTTAATTCATTACATAATCAGTTTACATCTTAGTTTTTAGTATAGAATTCCAGTATATGTATAATGTGCTTCTTCTACAATATGATTTATTGATTCTTTTTTGTATAATGGCCGCTGTATCTGACTCAGGAAATGCTTTTCATCTTTTTTATTATAGAATATAAACGGTCACGTCATGAGATAAAGAAGAAATCTTCCGACACAATGAAACTGCAGAAGAAAGCAAGAAAAGGTAATTAAGCTATGTTTAGTTATTACATATGATGTAATTAAAAGCTTCAACACAATCCAAAATGCAATTATCACAATTTTTAGTCATCAGACTCCAGGGGAATCCAATATGCATGGTACAAGATGCTGTAGTTATTAACACCTACAGACTAAAACATTAAAACACATATATTATATTATATAATATAAAGAATTAAACAACTACATTTTATTAGAATAAGGTTAAAAAATTTGGTTTGACTGCAATGTATCCTTAGTCATAATAATGTATGTTGTGGTTAGTAGGAATTGCTGCTCACTTCTTTGATGATAGGGACCTCTAGCTCTCTGGTAGTGTTACTGCAGGCATCGATGTTAGTATATAATAAAAAGAAAATTGAATTATTAAATTTGTTCTCTTCAGCGTAATTTATTTATTCATTCATTATCTTACGCTTAATCCTCTACTAGGGTCGTGGTGGGGTTCCCCATGCCCATCCAGGGGAGAATGTCTCGGGGCCCTGGGCAGATACACCCAGGACAGCAGCCAATCCATCACTGGGCATACCCTCACTCACACAGCCACACACACAAACTTACACTACACAGGGCAATTTAAAGCATTTAATTTACCTTGTGTCCATGTTCTTTGGAATGTGGGAGGAAACAGGGGAACCTGGAGGAAACCCACACAGGCACGGGGAGAACATGGAAACTATAGCCAGATTGGGATTCGAAGAGGCGAATGTGCTAACCACTAAGCCACCGTGCTGCCCTACTAAACATATTATCTAACATATTTACTATCCAAATGTAAAATGTTACTGGAAAATTTAGCAGATTACACATGTGCTTATTGAATGTTTTATTTTTGATGTATTATTTAAAATGTAAGTTCATTATTTAGCTAATTACAATAGGTAGATTTAAAATGTTAAAAAGTATATATACATGGGTTAGACAATGAAACTGAAACACCTGGTTTTAGACCACAAGGATTTATTAGTATGGTGTAGGGTCTCCTTCTGCGGCCAATACAGCGTCAATTTACCTTGGGGATGACATATACAAGTCCTGCACAGTGGTCAGAGGGATTTTAAGCCATTCTTCTTGCAGGATAGTGGCCAGGTCTTTACGTGATGGAGATGAAGGAAAACTGTGCTCTTACCCTGTTAATTTAACCTTAACACTCTGCTCTTACTGGTGCAATGTGACATTAATGAAGATTGGCCACCATGCTGCTCCAATTTAACTCTAAAACCTTCCACACTAAAATGACAGGTGTTTCAGTTTCATTGTCCAGCCCCTGTATATATATATATAATTATTATCACATATATTTTTATATATTCTTATATAACATATTAATATGATGTCATTTCACAATCCCAAAGCAACAACATGATATGGTTGATGTAGTAGGTAGAACTGACAAAAATGAGCCAGGTGAACCTTGGTTTGTGAGTAATTTTAAGAATGCCAAGAGCTGTAGATGGCAGAGACAAACTGTATGGTAACAGGCCTATAGTTAAACTTGAGGCCTCTGTTAAATCTCAAACTGATAAGACATCGCCCTCTAGTGTTTTTGTTGTGCAACTACATATAAAGTAATCTATTATGCTTATTGTACTTGCACACAGAGGAATTTGTGCTCCACATATGACCCATCCGTGCAGTGAAACATACACTTTTACACACGTTGGTAAAGTTGCTTGCCCGGAGCAGTGGGCAGCCCTCTATACGGCTGCCAGGGAGCAAATGGGGTTAGGTGCTTCAGCCATAGTACCTAGTGGGACCAAGACTGGGGACATTAAGGTCGAAAGGCTGGTTACTAGTTCCTTAAGCACAAGTCTACGACCACCCCAATTAGAAATTTAGAAGCGCTATAAATAAGATGTTAGTTTATGACAACTGTACTCTCAGTCAACACCAAACAATATACAATTTTTCAATCATAAAATTTTAAAATATACACAGTAAATGCTACAATTGCTATTGATATTATATTATTCATTATTATTATAACAAATTATTGTTTGAA
This sequence comes from Xyliphius kryptos, assembly GCA_025769995.1. Classification (NCBI taxonomy): domain Eukaryota; kingdom Metazoa; phylum Chordata; class Actinopteri; order Siluriformes; family Aspredinidae; genus Xyliphius; species Xyliphius kryptos. Next base: position 2,266 of record JAOUQT010018708.1, on the reverse strand, counting down.
TTAATATTTATTTATTAGTGTTTCATGCTTGGTTTTAGGGTTGCTACAGTGGTTTTATTTTAAAAGTCTTAAAGTCCCTTTACGATGTAATAATCTGTGATTGCGTCTTTATACTAACCTTAACATGGAGCCCTTCTCTCTCTTGTTCTAATCATACCCTTTACCTTCCGCTGAATGTCCCTGTTCCCTTTCATTTCTCTCTTTTCCCTCTCTTGCTCTTTTCCATCATCTTTCATAGAGCTACAGGGTAAGTATGGCAGTCTGTAAGGATGTGACTTCTATTCTATAGTAATTCTATTCTATAGTTCTGTTGACCTGTGTTCCAGTATGATTTTGACATCCTGTTGTTGAGTTGAATTTCAGAGTATTGCCTTCCCAAGATTAGTGATCTATGAGGATTTATCTTTTTTTAAGCTTTAATGTTTAAACCTTTTTTTAGACTAATCATATTGATATTATAAGCACATAGTTAACACTATTATACAAGGCAATCTACTGAAAAAACACTTATTATTCTGATGATTTGCACTGAATGCTGTCAGCCAGGTGTGAGGAGTCTGAACAGAAGCTGCTGATGCCAGTTCTCAAACAGGCTTCCAAATAATCATCAGAAAAATAAGAAAAAGTGCCACATACACATTTCCTTCAATGCACAAGTATCGGTTCATTAATTACCGCTTGGTGAATATTTATATGCAACATATAAAAAACATTAATCTTACACATATTATAATTTAAATGTACACATAAATACAAGTGATACAATCCAAGAAGTAACAACCGCAGAGAATTGCAACAAGTTGAGAACATACGTAAGCTAACAGCATGGCATGTAATATCCAACTCTGAAGATACTGCGAACCCTGACCTGATTAGGTCACGTGACAACATTAACTAATAAGAACTCACTGCCAGTTTTATCGCAAAAACGATAAATAAATTCAAATCAGCAACAGAGGGAGGGAAAGCATAAACAGGTGAAAGTCTATATAGACACATTTTATAGATTAAACATTTATATATATAAATCGGTTTAAGGAGATGAATGGAGTTATACAGTGGCCTTTCATGTCTGCAGCGTTGTGTTGATTCATGTCTGGCACTACTCAAACACTTAGACAAGTTTTACAGATTATACATTGTCATGTACCAGCGTTTTTAAAAGACATAGGTTTTTCTCAGTGTTTGAAAAAGCTGAACATTTTTAATAAAAAATGTGTCTTACGTAATATTTTTGTCTTATGAAATACAGTATATGGGAGGAGATATTATGTAAATCTAAATACATTAATCGATACTCTTGTGGATGTTTCGATGCCTCGAATTGCCGTCTGTATAATCGATTCAAATTAACCGATAAACCCCTAGTTTCAGCTGTACCTTAAAATAATATGTTCACTTTTTATTATTATTTTTTTTATCTTTAATTCATCTTATACGTATAAAACGTTTTAAAAGTATGTGGCCAAATCTATATGTCCTACTGATGTTCTTGGGAACACCAAGACCATGTTAAAAACATTACTGAGATACAGGTCTAGTCTCATTGCATGACCGTTGCCTTTGTGTACATCTAGCACATTCATTTGTTTCTAGAGAAATTGTTTGACAGTTAGATCTGAGCTACTTTATTCGAAACCTGCTACGCGCTAAAGCTTCTAACAGAGGGCTAGGAGCTGCCAATTCCCCCTGCTTTTAACATTTATTAATATTGTCTTATTCTTTGCCATGTATTTATATTAACAAATATAGAAAGTGAAGAACTTAACAATACGAACCCCAATGTACATGTTTATTCATTTTAATTATTATTAAATTGACCTAAGTAAAAAAGGGAAAAAAGAAAAAGAAAAAAGTAAAAAAGAAAAAAAAAAATTAATAATAATAATATTATTATTTTTTTTTTTTTACAAAAAATAAATCTTTCACACAATTACAATCACACATTTTTTTTAATGTCCATCAATTACTATAATTCCTCATATATGTGTTTTGCCAGAATTACTAAAATCCCTTTTAAACAATCAAAATCTCTTCAAAACAATAGTGAGGAATCTGTGCTTCAGACAGAATTTTGTTTTTATGTTCCCTAATGATTTAATTAATGCTTTAGTTAAGTTTAATTTATTGTTTACATTTTTTTTTACCATAATGATTATTATAATTGAATTTGAATTGGCACAAATACACCAACTAATGTTGTCAGATGTAATTTTACTTTGAATATGTTATCACTTGAATAAAATATTATTTATTTTCTTTATAT
>JAOUQT010018684.1:0-11878 GCA_025769995.1 Xyliphius kryptos | reverse complement strand
TGTTGTACTTGACTTAAACCACTTTTTGTTATTTGTTATGCTCTAACCAGTAAATTCACAATAGAATAAAAAAACTATTTGCAAAAAAGATACAAAGTTTAATTTATGACCTTTGTGTCTAATTATAAGACTATTGCCTCTCTGTAAATATAATCTCTCTGTCGGAATGACCACAGTAAAAATAATTCTGCCAATTAAAACATTGGTTCTGTGCTTCTTTTAACTGCCCAGGTCACACACTTAAAAAAAACCCACTAGGTTAATGTGTTAATGTTTTACTTCTGAGCTGTTGCAGGAACTGTGTACTATAAACATCTGTTTGAACTAGCTCAGGCTGAACAAAAATTATGGCTGTTTCAAATAAAGGGTTGTACAGGCTTGTCATTGTAAAAATAAGAGTACGCTAGACTTAAAAATAATGCCTGGTAAAAGAACTTTGAACAGTGCCCCTTAGCTCTCAGTAAAACCCTCTGAAGTTCCTCATTGTTTTGAGGGATTTCTTTTTGAAATGTTGTCTTTTTTTCGGCATTTATCATTTAAGGTAAAACAAAATAATGAATGACAGTTTGACATATGAGGGCGGCACAGTTGTCTTAAGGTTTGGCACATCCACCTCTCAGCACGGGGAATCCAAATTTGAATCCCAATCTGGATGGTGTTTCCATGTATTCTGTTTTTATTTTTCTTGAAGTTCTTCAGTTTCCTCCCACAGTCCAAAAACATGGATTCAAGGTAAATTGGCTGGTCTAAATTTCCCTGTTCTAAATATCCTGTGTGTGTGGGTGTATGTGAAGTGTGTGCCCAGTGATTGATTGGTGCCCTGTCCTAGGTGTGTCTGCCTATTGTCCAGAATGATCTTCGTTTTGGTCATAAAAACCATAGCCATACCTTTTTACTGCTACCTCCTTTCTACATCTCTAGACCATGATTGAAACCATTCTCTTTTAGACCAGAAGAGTGCCTTTTTTTCCTTTGCAAAATATTTAATATCTCATTTTAGAGTAAATCTTTGTTGAGAAGTTTTTATGCCACATCATTTTACAACTATTTAATGCACCAAACCTTCATTTGGTGCATTTGTAATGGTAATAATAAATTGGCAAAAGCCTTATGAAAGAATATACTGCCAATACATGACTAGAATTCTTTAAAGCTACTTATTGTCTGATTGTTTGAAATCTTTCTTTTGCCTCTTTCCAGGTATTTGTTGTTTTCCAAGTAGTTTCAGATTTAGATTTGTATATAATTGTTAATCATGGCCATTTAAAAAGCCTAAGTACATCAGCTAAACAAAACTTGGCAATTATGTATACCATTGTGTGCAAGTTCAAAATTTTAGCTCTATTGAAACTGACAATTTCCTCGATAAGAAAATACATTTGAAGCATTTACACAAATCTACTGGCTTAAAGACAATTGGTTTAGATTTATTACCTCTAACATTGCCGACTCATCCCTTCAATGACATCTAGCAATATGTAAATGTACTTAATACCATTAGCTAAATTATTGTTGTTATATTTAGTTGTATATTTTGTTTACCCCCTTTTTTTTGAAACAATGAACAGCATAGTGTTATGTTAAAGATTCCTGTAAGTACACTGTACATACATACACTGTTTACAGCTCTTTCTATCCTTATATAAAAAAAAGCCTGTAATACACTTTTGTGAACATTTGCTTCCCCTTACTGAAAATGTTGAGAATTTGCTTGATTTTATGTAAATAACTGCGTTTTGAAGGAACAGAAGGGTTTAACTTTTTTTTTTTCTTGGCTGAGAAACTGTTGGCGAGTTGCCACAAATTCAACAGTCAATTCACAAATAAAAGTTTGAAAACAAACCAAAAAAATGTTGTAATTTCATGCCTGTACTTTATGTTCACTTGGGCTCAAAAGTTTACATACCCCAGCAGAATTGCTGCTTTCTTGGCATTTTTTCAGAGAATATGAATAAGAACACAACTTTTTTTCCCACTCATGGTCAGTGGTTGGGTGAAGCCATTTATTGTCAAACGACAGTGTTTTCTCTTTTTAAATCATTATGACAATCTAAAACATCCAAATGACCCTAATCAAAAGTTTATATACCCTGGTTATTTTAGCCTAATAACATTCACAGACATTGATACAAGTGGGTTTGATTAATGCTGAGTGAGTTTCTGGGATTTTTTATCCACCCACTGAGTCCTGGGGAAAGCAAAATAATTGTCAATGCATCTTTGGGAAAAGGTAGTTGAGCTATATAAAATGTGAAAGGGATACAAAAAGATATCCAAGAAATTGATAATGCCAGTCAGCAGTGTTCAAACTGTGATTAACAAATGGAAAATTTGGCTCTGTAAAAAAAAATTTTTGCCTAGAAAATTGGTCATGATGCAAAGAAAAACACAAACAATATCAGTTAAAATACAGGACTCACTGAAAACTAGCAGTGTGGCTGTTTTAAGATGCACAATAAGGAGGCACTTGGAAGGAAAAAGGGCTGCATGGTTGAGTCGCCAAAAAAAAATGCAACTAAATATCTTGCCTACAATACGCCAAATAACTTAAAGACAAGCCTCAAAACTTCTGGAACAAGGTATTTTGGAGACATGAGTCCAAAGTCCAACTTTTTGGCCATAATTATAAACATTTGGAGAAGTGAAGAACTTCAAGGAGAGAGGTTCCATTGTTGCCAAAAAGGCTCCAGGGCATCCAAGAAAGAACAGCAAGCGCCAGGACCATCTATTAAAAGTGTTTCAGTTGCGGGATCGGGCTACCAGCAGTGCAGAGCTGGCTCAGGAATGGCAGCAGGCAGGTGTGAGTGCATCTGCACGCACTGTGAGGGGGAGACTCTTGGAGCAAGGCCTGGCCTCAAGGAGGGCAGCAAAGAAGCCACTTCTCTCCAGAAACACCAGGGGCAGACTGATATTCTGCAAAAAGTACAGGGAGTGCACTGCTGAGGACTGGGGTAAAGTCATTTTCACTGATGAATCCCCTTTCTGATTGTTTGGGACATCTGGAAAACAGCTTGCTCCAGAAGTTAATTGAGAGCATGCCAGGGAGAATTGCAGAGGTCCTGAAGAGAAAGGGTCAACACTGCAAATATTGACTTGCTGCATTAACTCAACTGTCAATAAAATCTTTTGTTACTCATAATATGATTGCAATTATATTTCTGTATGTGATAAATAAACATCTGACAAACACATAAAAACCAGAGGGCAGCAGATCATGTGAAAATATAACACTTGTGACATTCTCAAAACTTTTGGCCATGACTGTACTCACCAAACATGCCACAGCAGAGTCAGTAAGGTCACGTTCTATCCTCCCGCTGGTGGTTGAGGATGAGGCTGTGATATGCTGTTTGGCTGAAGTTACAGTATGAATGGGTAGGTGTTCAGTGTTCACTTAGTAATACACAATAAATACTGATCATTACTGGTTTAGTCATTAAATTTGATGTTTCATGAAATTAAACTGATTGGTAAGGAAATTTTATCAGAATGAAGAAGGAGAAGGAGCTGCACGGACGGCGAGCCGTTTTAGCGTCACTGTATGGTAGTTTTTAGTGGGTGAAGTCCCTCCTGTATGTTTAAAGCCTGTTTCAGTTGCAGGAACAGGTTGTAATTATAGATGTGTTAGAACGTGGTGAGGGTTGTTGTGTGGGCAGTTGAAGGCACGCTGCATTTTGGCATTACAGGAGCGTGATTGCCCTTTGAGTGTGAGTGGGCGTCCATTTTTCTAACCGCAAATTAGTGAGATTACATAATAACTCTGCAGCAAAACACCAGGAACTTCTTTGTTCATGCTGCCACATGAAGCTGCTTTAATCCTGACCTGAGTCCAGTTCCTGGTGCAGGATGGAAACCCTGTGGTTTCCTAAATCTGATGTTCATCTTTTCATTCAGTTTGGGAGCATTTATAATATCATTGACCTCCCCCCACTTTTGTTTACATTTGTCATCTGGTTCATAATTTGTAACTGATTTATGTGATTCCTTCTTTAAAAATGATAAATTTCTGTTTTAATGATTTAATTGCAACTTTATTTATTTCTTGTGCACATTTTTTATTCATCTTTATTCTTGTCTGTATACATTTTTTTAAACTTTATTATATAAAAGAAAAAAATTAAAGAAACTAAAAGGTCACCCAAAAATAAAGTGAAATTTCGTTGAGAGCCAGAAAGACTCTGTTATTCACTGAACATGTGTGGGCTGTTTAAATGTCAGTGATTATTATGAGCTGTATTCCACTTTTCCCATAGATAATTTTATAAAAATAGTATATTAAACAAAACTCTTCTTTACCTTTCCCCTGCAGTTCATTTTTACCTCTTGGGCAGTGAACAATGATAACTTTCATTCTGACACCACTTTTTAAATCTCCACTCAGAGTCATGTAATTGGATGTGTTACCACATTGAGAGTAAATGTAAATATCTGCATAATTAGAGATGAGTGTCACTCAAGACACTCTAATCTCTAAACCTGCAGTCTGATCGAGATTTATTAAGATCTGATTATTAAACTCCCATTCCATCATTAACACCGTCGGCTGTATTTATCTTCCCATTAGCTGTTGACAGTGGCTGTGTGCTGTGGAGAAATGAGCATGTCTTAATAAACTCTGAATGCCTTTGTCTTTATGCTAGTTTCTCAAGTGTTTGTTGTGTTAGCAGACAAGCTTCTTTATTGTCAGTAGTTTATGGTGACAGACATTAGCGTATTAGCATTAGAGTGTTTTGGGTACAGTCTTTCTTTTCTTTAAGCTAAAGCTCCTTGCTCGCTGTTATTTACTAGTTTATAAATTAAATCTATAAAGTTGTTAAGAATGGGATGGATTTTTGTGTTGGCGACCCGTATGAAGCCTCCGAGAGTTTTATTGTATGCAGTCGTGCCTTTCAAATAAGTAGTAAGTATTTTCGACTGGAATGGCGCCTTTTCTATTCTCATAGTGTGATGTGGGTTAATTCTGAGCTGTACAGTGCCTTGCGAAAATATTCACCCCCTTTCACATTTTGTTACCTCATAACCTGGAATTCATTTGGAATTATTTGAAGGTTTGCATTTGCATATTTTATTTACAGACCAGCATACAACTTGAACATTTTCTTAATTGTGAAGCAAACAACAAATATGACAAAATAACTGAAAACTTCAGTGTGCATAACTATTCACTCCCTTAAAGTCAGCACTTTGTAGAGCTACATTTTGCAACAATTACAGCTGCACGTCGCTTTGGATAAGTCTCTATGAGCTTGCCACATCCTCCCACTGGGATTTTTGCCCATTGCTCAATGCAAAACTGCCCCTCTCCTTTAAGTTAGATGGTTTCCGCAGGTGAACAGCAATTTTCAAGTCTGACGACAGATTCTAAATTGGATTAAGGTCTGGGCTTTGGCCATTCCAATACATTTACACGTTTCCTCTTAAACCACTCAAATGTTGCTTTAGCAGTATGGTTTAGGTCATTGTACGGTTGCAAGGTAAATCTCCATCCCAGTCTGAAATCACTGACCGATTAAACAGGTTTTGCTCAAGAATATTCCTGTATGTATCACCATCCAGCTTCCACTCGACTTGGGCCAGTTTTCCAGTCCCTGCTGCTGAAAAACATCCCCACAGCATGATACTTCCACCACACTGTTTCACTGTGGTTCTTGGGGTGATGAGACTTGTCGGATTTTTGCCAGACGTAGCGTTTTCCTTCCTACAAAAATTTGGGAAGTCTCCCACATGTCTTTTTGCAAACTTCAAAGAAGCTTTTTTGTATTTTCCCAGCGCCAGAGACGTACTTCCCTGGATGGACATGGGAATCCCCCACCCAAGCCCAGGGCCCCAGTAGAGGATTAAGCGGAAGATAATTAATGAAAAGTGAAATGAAGGTTAATTCTGAAAAAAACACAGGACGCTGTGGTGGGATTTACCTTAATGTTTCATCCCAGAGCTTAGGAATGTGTCTGAAGTCCAGGAAGGTGAAAAAATGGTGTGATTAGACATGATGAAGCTCTGCTAACAGGATTAGGAGCCATCAGTGAAGGTTACAATCTATTGCTAGACACACTTACTTACACACACACACACAGATTATAGGGGCAGTTTAGAGCAGTCAGTTTACCTGGAATCCATGGACTGTGTGACGAAACCGGAGAACCCGGAGGAAACCCACGCGGACATGGGGAGCTCATTAACCTAGAAACATAGAAACCCCCCAGATTGGGATTCAAACCAGAAATCCCCAGCACTGGGAGGCAAACGTGCCATCCAGGGGAGAAGTTTTCGAGTGCCAATCCATCACTGGACATTATTTTCATTTAAACAAATTAATATTTTTTGTTCATCTTCCAGATTAATCAGATTAAAGATCTGAGTTTATTCCTAGACTTAAATATTAATTTGTTTATTACTTTTGCTATTACTTTACCTGCATATTCAGCTCTCCCAAGGTTTAGTCAGGATTCAGGTTGACGCCTGTCTGTCTTTCATAATATATCATTATGCAGTAAATTCTCCAAGTATTAAATAATCATTTTTAGACATAATTTGTAAGTTAATATAAAAACGTTTTAAGGACATTTATTTATAAACAGTAGTGATGCTGGAACAGAAAGGAAATGTTTCACAAAGTCAAACCATTTTAAAAGCATCACTACCTTTAATGTAATTCTTTAGTATAATGTATGTGTGTGTGTGTGTAGCTACAGGATGTTCAGCAAGATAGGAATTTGTTTCTCAGCCTCTAGAAGGTTTTAGAGAAGGAAAAAGAAATTACATCAGTACGTGTGCATGTGTGTGTGTGTGTGTGTGTGTGTGTGTGTGTGTGTGTGTGTGTGTGTGCATTTTATTCATAAACGCTGTTTTGAAGTTTTAAAGGTGCTGATCTAAAGTTTTTTTTCAGGACAGAAATTTTCATTAAAGAAGCAGGAGGTGAAAACAGGTGGCTGAAATTGGATGGTTTAATTGAGTAATTTATTAAACATAATTTGATATAAAACTCTTTAGAATACAGAATCCAGTTTTTGATCAAAATCTGATTTTCTGTAAAGAGACACCTAATCCTGTTTCAAAGATGAAGGTGGCACTGATGAAAACCGGTGTGTGTGTGTTTGAGGGTGGGGAGTAACAGTGATGACCCTACTGAGGTCAGATATTGAGTTGGCCATTTTCTAAGTGGCCCGGGCGGTGCCAGCATATTAACACCCTCTCATTGAAGTGTATTATTAATGAGCAGGCATTTTTAGCCAATTAATAGGTATTACAGAAATACAACTGACTTTTAGTATTAGCGTTGATGGCAAAAGAAAATGATCTCTTAATGGAACTAATTAAACTGTTTTTAAGAGAAAATGGGGACTGTATTTTGAGTATAAATGATCGGGATTTATTAGGAATTTTGGTAAGTGTTATTTTCTTAAACAAATATGGAATTTTTTGAGGTTATTGTTGGTGATTATTTTATGGAGACGGGTGGAAATAATGAGAACCGGGGAAATTGTGCAGGCTCATATGTAAAGGCTTTATTTACACATTTTTAAAATTCATTAAAACACATGTCCTGCCAGATTAATCTACTGTATCTGTGCTTTTCCCCCCCATCACGCTACACACTCTACCATGCTATATTCAAAAATACTTTGATTACAATCTGTAATTCACTGGCTTATACTGCATTTCTGCATAATAAAACATTTTTGTACGCATAAAATAGTTATAGACGTGGATGAATTCAGATGGAACATTACTGAAGGCATAAGTGTTAAATGCAATCGAGGACCCTGAAGGACAGAAACTGAGGACTGCTGATTCCTAACTCTGAATCATGCTAAGTTCTCATTCAGTTCCTCACACAGAGGTCATGTGGCTTTAGTCTCCTACACTGATTAAACCACAAGATCCCTCAAGAACAGTTATAGAAATTTCTTTGTGTTATATGGGTTCCTTAAATTAAAAGTTTGTTTTTTTTAGCACTTAAAGAGGTCCTTCCACTCTTCCAACAGATTTTTCGGAGTGTGAAGAAGTTCCTGAGGTTCGGATGAGTAGTCTGATTGTGTTAAACCTGTTATGGTCAATCTTTTAAAAGTAAAACTACACAGTTTGTTTTAAATTTAAAGCATTTTTTTTAATGTTCAGGTTCCAAAGGCAACACAGGAAGTAGGGATGGAAACCATTGTGAGTACATTATTATTTTGTGTGTCGTTTCACTGTTAATGTCTTTGTGATTTACATTTACATCACACTCACATTTTGTCATTTAGCAGACATTTTTTATCCAAATCGACTTACAAATGAGAAAACACCACAAAGCAGCAGTTTAGGATTTAAACTTGTAAATTATGGAGAACATACCCCAACATGTTTCTGTTTATTTAAATAAACAATTACTTTTCATCTAAATGTTCTGTAAACACTTGACAGGTACATGAAGTAAAAGAGATTAAAGCAGGTGGGTCTAATTCACTCGTATAAAACATCAACTCCTTTACCTTTGATGAAGTTATGAATGTGTTATCATATTTACCCAGAGCCTGGAGGTCCGTGATGGAGATCTCGAAGAAGATAAGTCTATAACTCCATGGTACCACATTTCTACATTGACAAAAAAGATCAGAGGTTGTAATTCAGAGAGAATCACAGTAGTGGTAGTGATGGCATCTTTTACACAGGTTAAGGGTGCTGATGAAGGTTCCAAAAGACATCAGATGGTGAGTTACAGTAAATTTCAGGTTCTAATATTTTTGTTCTTCAGGGTTTGAATTGGTGGTTCCTCCTCCAGCACCTTGTCCACCCAGTCCGAAACTGAAACTATAAAAGAAAGTGCACTTCCTGAACCTTGTCCACAAGGTAGAGGCTATAAAGGTTTCCGAAGCTTTAACACAGAGAATGGAGTTAACATCATAAAAATATATCTAAACTAATTCATCCATGTATTGTTATTTTAGCTTCTGTATCCTCTCTACCTGATGAAAGCTTCAAAATCATAAAGCAAGTCTGGGGAACCTCACATTGCCAGATTGTGTATATTCTGTTTAAAAAATCTGGACTTTAATATTATTTAGTGTTGAAGGAACATAACCACCCATAAAGAGTGTGTGTGTGTGTTCCATCACAGTGTGGAAAGAGAATCGAAGTGAGTACATGTGACATCATGAATGTTTTTATTAATCACATTTTTATTATGATTTATCATTTTGGTTTGAATGTTTGTTTGGCCCTCAGTCTGTCAGTTAAGTGTCTTCTATTTGTTCTTCATTTTTTGAAGTGTGGTTGGTGGGATTGTACAGGGAATCAAACGCATCATGCCCCAGCCTGTTCTGAAGGCAAAGGAGGTGAGGGAGAGAAAGTATGAGAGAGAGAGAGTATTAACTGGTTTACTGTATTATTTGGAAAATAATTTTTGTGTTTATTCTGATGTTTTATTTGTTAAATAGGAGACCTCAGAGCAGTAAGTCTATCATTTATTTTTATAAACACATAAACTTTACAGAATTTTAGTACAGAGGCTATTATGGGATGCTTATTCCATCATGATTCAGTCTCTTCAGCTATTAACATAATTGTTGTGAACTCCTAATACTACACGTATCTTAATCTTAAATAAGGTGAAAGATTTACCAAATAAACTCTGACTTTATTCTTTAAATTGTACAAACTGACTTTTAAAACCAGATTCTTTAAAATCTCATTTATATCTCTTGTTAAAAATTTATTTGTTTTTCTTTATTTGGTTTCACATCTTTTAACACAGACATTGTTTTAAACAACTTTAATAAGAGTCTGATCTCTGCTGTACTCTAGCCTCCTCCTCCTTTTCCTCATCCTCCTGTTTATTATGCACCACAGTATTATAATCTACACTCTTCACTATTAAACATGAAATTAAATACCATTTATTCAGTTCGATTTATTGTGGATTATCAGAAACAAAACTACTCTTAAAAAAACTGTGTAAAAACATCAATGCTCTCTATAAGGAACACATTGTATAAAACACTTTCTGTAAAGTTTCTTATCTACTTTTTTTCTTCATATGGCTCAGTCTGCATCCTACAGGACATCACAGAGGAAAAGCACCAGCTGGCGGAACAGGACCTGGTGCTGATGGAGTCTTCAGACGGTCAAAAAGACGATCATAGTCTCCCCCTGCTGGAGGATCAGGGTCACTCCATACTAGGGGTTCACAGTCTGGTGGATCAGTCTGCCGGTGGATCAGAGTCTCCCCCTGGTGGCGGTTCGGGAACTTGACCGTCCACTTCACCACTCCGACTCCCAACAGGAGGATACAGAAACACAGACAGAGTGCTGGACTCCTCTCATATAAATGTATTGCTTTGTTAGATATATTAAATGGATGAATAAAAGCAGATGACAAGTGCGTAGTTTTGTGCAGGCTGGAGCAAGAGAGGTTAGAGGCAGCACGGATGGCAGAGGAGTTAGCACGACAGGGTGCTGAGTTGGCAGTGAGACAGCTGGAGAAGGAACAAACTGTCATCAGAGTCACAGAGGCTGAACTGGTGGATGAACGCGATGTGCTGCAGTAAGGCAACCAAAATATGTTTATGTATGTATGTGTGTGTGTGTGTGTGTGTGTGTGTTCTCTCCACACTTACATACTGTGTCTTTTCAAGCATCCAAGAGGAGAATGAAGATGATCCAGAGTTCCCTTTTGTATCTTCTCTTTATCTGCTCTGTTTTGTCTTTACTTCTTTTCCTCTCTCGCTCTTCTAAACTCATTTTCTTTGCACTGTGAGAATGAAGTTTTAATTAATCTTTTCTTTAATCATAACTGTTCTTCTTTTGTACAGGTTAAAGCTGCTGAGACAGCAGAGAGAGTAAGAACACAGAGTACGATGCTTTACCACAAAGAACCAAACATTAGAAGAATTGAAGAGAACCTACATCTTCAGCTAACTTTATTTAGATTCCACACAGTCAGTGTGTAATCCCCACAACCATAGCTAAAGTTCTTCTACAGGTTTTCCACAATTTTTTTTATTTTCAAGCATTTGTGTATTTGTTCCAATAGTGAGTTGTTTAACTGCAGCTTTTAAAGCAGTCTATAGTGGTATAGTACAGTTTGTAGTAGTATAATTTGTAAAGTTTGAATGACCCTGTTCCTGTCCCTTCGGTCCAGTGCTTATTTTTGATAACCACCCGACTCCCTCAGAACGTGTTCAGTGTAGAGAGTATGGTTGCTCAGTGATAGGAGAGTTGGGCCGCCAATCTAAGAGTTGGGATGGCAATCTAAGGGTTGTGCTAACAATGTTGGTCCTTCAGCAAGGCCTTTAACCCTTATTCCTCCAGGGTTTTCACCCCTTCTGACCCAAAACCAAGGTGGGATACTTATAAGTCACTTTGGCTAAAAGCGTCCGCTAAACGACCAAACGTATTCATCTATATAATGTTTTGTATTCAGAGGGTCAGGGGAGGTCGAGTTCAAACAGCCTGCTGTGTTCTGGATTTAAGAATTAGAACATCAAACATATAAACGTCCTCTTTTCTTTTCATTGCTCTTATGGATTTTTCTCCTGCTGCTAATAGTCCACCGACACACGCTGCTACTGATAGCTGCTACAGCACACAATGATACGACACACGCTGCAGCACACACAAACTGCTACACCATCAACAGCCCTCGCTGCTACAGCTATACCACCACCACCCAACACACACACACACCGCTACACCATCCAACACACACACACACCGCTACACCATCCAACACACACACACCGCTACACCATCCAACACACACACACACACACACCGCTACACCATCCAACACACACACACACTCACACACCGCTACACCATCCAACACACACACACACACGAGTCGGTCAGGCCTTCAGAGTCACATTGTTCATGTTTATTTACTTCTACTTTCTGAAAT
>JAOUQT010018666.1:0-11879 GCA_025769995.1 Xyliphius kryptos | reverse complement strand
CCACTGAAGTTGGATCAGCCTGTCATTTGATTTTTCACTTTGATTTTGAGTAGGATTCCAAATCCAGACCTCCATGGGATAATGATTTTGATTTACATTTTGTTCATTTTTATGTTATTTTGTTCTCAACACATTCCACTATCTACTACAAAGATTTTCAACTGAAATATTTTATTAATTGAGATCTAGGATGTGTTATTTTTGTATTTCCTTTATTTTTTGAGCAGTGTACAATGTATTATTTTACAATATGTACCATAAATGAAAGTACAGATTGATATAAACAGCAACTTTTGTTTAGAAATTGTGTTTTGTAATTTGGACACTAGATTTTTTGATTGTTAGAGAAAACCATCTTGTTACTCAGCGATCAGTGTTGGCAATTTTTATATAGTGGATATTATAGGCACTCGAGGTTGTGCACAGCACCTCATTCCTGTAATTTATTTACAAGAACACATGCCCCTTTTGGATGTTCAACAGCAGTACCCACGTTTTTACGCAGCATTTATTCTTTTTAAAAAGACTTTACATTACAGAGTTCTCCATTAAGTGATTTATACTGAAAGAACTTTATATTAAGCCCTTGTTGATAAAGGTACACTGTTATGAGTGTCTGAACTGCAGGAACTAGGGACAACTAAAGTTCCTAAAACTGTTTTAAGCTCCCAGTCATAAAAGCATCGAGTCAAAAAGACATTAAGACACCAAAACAGGACACCTACAAGAGCTTTTAATACAATCCATTCTTAACAGTCTCTCCTGTAGCTATAACAATTGTCACTGGAAAGGCTTTCTAAAAGATTTAGGAATCTGTCTGTGGGAGCCTTTGCCTACACATTCTGACTGGCATTTTTGAGGTCAAACAGGGATGTTGGACATGAGGTCCTGACCAATAGAGAACCACAGTGTTTTAGTGGTTAGCATGTTCGGGTTTGAGTCCCGATCTGGGTAGAGTTTCCCCGTGTCCGTGTGGGTTTTCTCCAGGTTCTCCGGTTTCCTCCCACAGTCAAAAAACATGGATTCTAGGTAAATTGAATCCTCTAAATTGGCCCGTATAGTGTGTGTGGACGTGTGAATGAGTGTGCCCAGCGATTGGCACCTTGTTCTGGGTGCATCTGCCCAGCGCCCGAGATTTTCTCCCCTGGATGGGCGTGGCGAACCCCACCGCAACCCTCATAAAGGAATAAGCAGAAGATAATGGATTTAGTACAGTCTGTAATTGTAAAACTACAAAGTCTAGCTATGTGGTCAGTGGAGGAAATAAACAATGCATCAAGGCGGCGACAGTTTCTAAACTTTTGACTGGTACTGTACCTTAGCATTGATTGGTTCTGGTAAAGTCGCATTACGTTTAAAAGACTAAATAGAGAGCCTTCTTGTTGGAAGTGTGATGCCCTACACATTTCTTCTTTTAATATAATAATATGGTGAATACAACAGAAACTTAAGTAAACACCAATATTAGATTTACTCAGATAAAGAGCAGATATTTAACTCTGTAGGGACCAGATCAGTCATTTTAAAGCATGAAACATGGGGGGGAAAACACCAAAAACACTAGAAGTGCTGTGGATCTGAAAGCAATCATCTTAGATGGAGAAAAAAAGATTAACAAAAACGAGAAAAAAACAACTCAAAGATTAGAAATACTCGTTTTATACCAGAAGCAAATTTCTTTCAAGCAACTCCAGAAGGCCTGAAAACAGCAGCAGCAGGCAGTGTGTCAACACATCTTTATTACCGTCTTGAAGACATGCCAACGTTCAGGCAGACAGTATCAGAGAGTGCAACGGCGAAGGTGGCAAGGGGAGGTAATGAGTCATGTCTGAAGATGGAGAACAGCCCAATGCAGAGTGATTTAGTCTGAGATTTGGCAGACAGACTCATGTCAGCTCAGCCTACGCATCCCAAGCCTAAAGACATCAGCCATTGATCCCCCCTGCTGCCTGTCCCTCAGGGAACGATTTTTCAATTAACGGACAAAGCCCACACACTGACCTCATGTCAGACTAACCAGATAACTCCAAAAAAGACAGCCCATCAGGCACATAAGAGGACAATAGGAGGGTGGCAGGGCATTGAAAAGACACAAACATGCCATATAGTTATGCAGACTAAATTACAGGTTGGTAGTTACCCTTTTCATGGTTATCCGTTTGCTCACCGCTGTACAGGTTTTTCACAGTCATCATGGCAGCTGGGTACTCGAACTGGGTGTAATCCAGCTTCTCGATACGTATTCGATCATCTGCCTGAAAACTACAACAGGCCATGTAGTCATGACGACGCAGAAAAGGAAAGAAAGTGAACAACTAATTAGTATTAATTACAATCCCCAAACTCTGCACCCTGCCACAGCCTGTTACTTTTAATAAAGTAGGAATTTGTCCTCCGTATTTAATACATCCGCACAGTAAAACACACTGGTGAAGTAAGCACACGTGCTCGACGCCGTGGGCAGATAGGGGTGTAAATCGGAGCCTTCATGACTATTCGATATCGTTTCTTTAAGACAAATGTTTTTCATTATTTTCGATACTTAAAAATTCCCCACGATATGATTACAGTGAGTTAAATTACAATCAAATGCACAATCTTAAATCCAGTAAGTTTTCAATGAATCAACAAGAAAACCTTTTACCCTTTATTAAGATACAGAATCACAGTGGTTTAGTGGTTAGCACAGTCACCTCTCAGCACAGAGGATTCACGGTTTCAATCAAGATATGGGTGGAGTTTCCATGTTCTCCGCGTGGGTTTCCGTCCACAGTCCAAAAACAAGGATTCAAGATGAAATTAATACTCTAAATTGCCCCATAAAGTGTGAGTTTGTGTGTGAATGAATGAAACCAGTGATAGATTGATGCCCTGTCCTGCACCAGAAACGTTCACTACTAGATGGGCATGAGGAATACCCCCTGCAACTCTTGTAGAGGTTTAAGCAGAAGATAATAAATGAATGAATAAATGTTACAGAATCTGTATTCTATTCACACAATCTTTATCACACTATAGCATATCTGATTAACGCACTGTAAACAGAAGAGTTACTCTATTAAAAATTTTTTTTAAAAAGGTAAAAAATATATATATATATATAAAAAAAATTAATTGAAATGTAATCAGTCTTAACGGAAGTTGAAAAAATGAGCGCGATAATAAAAATTATTGATTCTCTTGAGATCGATGTATCGAATCGCTGGCTGTATAATCAACTTTAATCAATTAATATTTATACCTGAATGGGTAGCCCTGTACATATCACTTGGGGAGCAATTGGGTTTAGGTGACTTGCCCAAGTGCCCTTCAGCCATAGTATTGGTAAGCCCAGAAATCAAACCAGGGACCTTAGGGTTTCAAGGCTGGTTCCTTAACCTTAAGCCCATGACTGCCTCTTTTCAAATAATGACTGTATTGTAATATAACTAAAAACAATAATTGGATAATTAATTTCACAGACACTTTTATCAAAAGTAACTTGATGGCTGGGGTAAGAACAGGCTTAAGGACCCACATAACTATAGAAATGGGATTTAAACCCCCAAACCTTCAGATTGTTAGTCCTACATGCTTAAGACTGAACTACCAAACCCATATTACATAAATTTATCTTTTTTTTTTTTTTTTTTAATACAAGAACATTGATAAAGCCAGAATACATTGAAAGTATTCTGCACTACATTCAAATTTTTTGATAAGTAAAGATTAAATAATTCTCCTGAGGATGACATAAGAGAGTCAGACATGGTCACACAGTTGCACAATAGCTTGATAAGGTGATTTCCAGGAGCACAATGGATTGAGACTGGTTGATTAGAAGAAAGGAAAGGTGATGTCAGTTAACATTAATGACCAATGGTCACCAAGTGGGAAACCAAACATGTCAGATGTTAAGATTTACAATGTTATGAGTGCAGTTGGTTAACAACCACAAAGAATAACTTTCAAATGAAAAAAGTAATACAAACTGTTGGTCGACATTGCTAAATGCAAATGCTAATTACCGAATGAAAAGATTTTTGCAGGAAGTTCCAGGATGACGTCCAGCCTCATATGAGTGGCGGCGTCTCTCTGAGGTGTTAAATAAGGCTTTATTTTCTTTCCCATTTGCAAACCTTGTGCCCGAAAGCCTCCAAATCACTGACTCGAGGCAGCCCATTATCAATGGCTTGTAATGGAAAAACACACACACACACACACACACACACACACACACACGCACACACGCACACACGCACACACGCGCACACGCGCACACACACACTCAGTTCACTTCTGCCGCTTCTCTATTCAACACTGCCATAATTTCAAGGCCTTTCACTCGCTTTGTCGTTGCTTTACAGTTGCTAGGGCAACACAAATGCGCACACATGATCTGTATAAATGTAGCACAACCTTCCATTTCCTTCTCCCCTACTGTGACCTGGACGTCTCCAAAGCTACCAACTGAGGATAAATATGCATCACTACGTTCAACCTCCTGTCAAACTTGCAGAGATCCTTCCTTCATGGGTTTGAAGCAAAAAAGCACAGAGGCAAAGATATTCAATGACATCTGCCCTGCATGACAAAGTAAGAAGATAAACCTTTTCAAAAAAAAAAAAAACACACAGATACTTTTTCTGGAAGATCTTTTCACATACAATAAAAACTAATCGTATGACTAATTCTAGGGGAAATTAAAAGAAAAACATCCCAAAAATGATCAGCAATGCAGAACTGTCAATAAACCACCCAAATTATATCTGTTCTGTGACGTCCTGACCAAAAGAGAACAGAGAACCAACACGGGACTAACAAAAAAGAAAAAGAAAAAAAGTTGTACTACTGTCTGTAACTGGAACTACAAAAATCTAGCGATATAGTAAGTGGATGAAAATAGACAGTGGAGAAAAAAGGAGGTTTGTCCAAGTACTGTACATTTTACATGTTGAACCTCTGATCTTCCACTTAACCCCCTACTAGGGTTGCAGGACGCCATCCAGGACGCCAATCTAGTCGCTGAGGACATGCACAAACCCACAGCCTATATGGGGCAACTAAAAGCAGTCAATTTATCTTGAATCCATGTTTTTGGACTGTAGGAGAACACGGAGGAAACCCAAGCAGACATGGTGAGTATCCAGATTGGGATACAAACCAGGAATCTACATTGCTAAGAGGAAAACCTGCTATCACTAAGCCACTACACCACCATCGCTATAAAACTGCTCAGTCTTTTTATTAATCTGAAGCATCATTGATATTAAATTCATTGAGTGAGCTACCACATGGACATTTCACTCCTTGCTTTTCTACACTTTTTCCCCCCCAAGAGAAAAAATGCCTGAATTTAATGATTAAGTAAATAAGTGCTTCCCAAAACGTCTGACAATATAATGTAGCTGTAGGTCCAGATTCTAGCTCATATCTACCGCAGCACCACGTTGCATTACAACTGGGAAATAAATAAAACAATGATTTTTTTTTAGCCTGACCTCTTCATTATAAGCATAGTTTATCAGCTCAAGACTGTTATTGCCCTTTGGCAATAACAAAGGCTGTGCCTTGCTGATGGCCACAGAAATCTTCAGAGTAAAACTCCAGCTTGGTCTCAGTCATAGAAGCGTTTAAAAAAAGAACAGTGAATCCAGGTTAAGCTCTTTCCCCGAGGAGAATAATGATCCAATAAACAGTAACAAGTTGGCACTAGGGTAAAAAACTGGTAGAATCACCCTTGACACTGGCAGCAATCCCAGAGGGGGTTACACTGCAGACACTACAAGAACCTCTAAGCAACTGTTATGATAGCATCACCAATAAGGTTCTCACTTGAATGTAAAGGTAAAACCTTCATATATCTAAATGTGAATTCACAGTTAATCTGTTTATCTGCAATTAAAATTGTTGTGTATTATTCCTTGTTCTTGTGTTTATTTACATGGAATAAGATTAAAATCAATTAAAAATGCCAAGTTAACCAAAATTCACATTACCTAACTACAAGTTTCCTCTGCTTACAGTAGCACTAATCACTCTCCACCAATCACTGGTGTTGTTACTCAAAACACATAACAGTGGTGAAACATCTTGAGCCAGTTCTTGGTGCCCTGTTAAGAGTATATAAACCTCTGCTGATTCTCAAAGAGTAAGTATGTCAAATGTTGTAGTAATGGAAGCAACAATGTGGATTGTTTGAAGTAATTCTGATGGCTTTGGAGTTTACATATTTAAAATGAAAGTAGTATTATAGGGTGAGGCAATTGAAAATCTGAAATAAATATGTGGAATGAATAGTGTGAGCTGTGACTATGGTGTCCATGCGGTTGCCTTCTTATGTCAATTTATTATTAGTTTTTCTAAGGACACGAAAAGGAACGACAGAGCCAAGTTTCAGCTTTGTAGGTATTCATTCACAAACAATCCATCTGAGGTATTTTGTTCGGTGGTGAACAAATCAAACATAGAAAAAAACCCTGATCTGACACTGGATGTGTCATGTTTGATGGCAATATTGAACAAATCATGCAATTTAGAAAAGTGAGAAAGCGTAAATTTTTCCAAGGACCTCATAGGGAATTAAGGAGCCAAGTTTCAGATCTGTAAGTACTGGGAAAAACCCCCAATGTGACACTGGCGGGGTCTTACTTTTGGCAATATTGAAGTAATCATCAAAAGCAGAAAGGTGAGAAGTACTTAGTTTTTTCAAGGACATAAACGGGAATCATGATGCCAAATTTCAGCCGTGGTACTTGGGAAGTGGGAGAATTAGTGATGAGTCAGTGAGGATTTTGGCATTTAAAAGGTATACACACGTGGACAAAATTGTTGGTACCCCCAGTTAATGAAAGAAAAACCTCCAATGGTCACAGAAATAACTTGAATGTGACAAAAGTACTAAACATGCTATGAAAATGAAGTGAAAGTCAGACACTGCTTTTCAACAATGCTTCAAAATAATTAAAAAAAAAAAAAAACAATTAAATAGCCTTGGACAGAAATTATGGTAACCTTAACCTAATATTTCGTTGCACAAACTTTTGAGGCAATCACTGCAAACAAAAGATTCCTGTAACTCAGACTTCTGCACCTCTCAGAAGGTATCTTGGCCTACTCTTCATGATCAAACTGCTCCAGTTGTCTCAGATTTGAAAGGTGCCTTTTCCAGACACCATGTTTCAGCTCCTTCAAAAGATGCTCAATAAGATTTAGTTCAGGGCTCGTTGAAGGCGAGCTCAGAATAGTCCAATGTTTTTCTTTTAGTCATTCTTGGGTGTTTTTAGCTGTGGTTTTGGGTCATTATACTGTTGCAAGACCCATGACCCGTGACTGAGACCAAGCTTTCTGACACGATCAAGGAATTCTAGAGTGAAGTGCTGCCTAGTCTTGATATTTCATTGTACACTGCACAGATTCAAGACCCCTTGTGCCAGATGCAGCAAAGCAGCCCCAGAACATAACAGAGCCTCCTACATGCTGTACAGTAAAGACGGTGTTCTTTTCTTAATATGCTTCATTTTTCCATCTGTAAAAATAGAGTTGATGTGCCTTGGCAAAAAGTTCCATTTTTGTCTCATCTGTCCATAAGACATTCTCCCAGAAGCTTTGTGGCTTGTCAAGATATGTTTGGCAAATTTCACTCTGGCTTTCTTTTTTATTTTGTTTTTAACTTGGCCATCTCCTATGAAGTCCACTTTGGCTCAAACAACGATGGATGGTGCGATCGGACCTTAAGCTTGATCTTCACCTTTAATTTCTGTTTTGCTGGGCTCTTCTGTTACCATTTGTATTATCCGTCTCTTTGATGTCATCGATTTTCCTCCTGCGGCCCAGTCAAGGGATATTTGCCACAATTCTATAGATATTCAATTTCCAAATAACGTGCAAATGTAGTAATAGTATAATCAAGTTGCTTTACAACCTTTAACAAGCCTGTCTAGAATTTTCTAATTTCCTGAGACGACTTGTTCCTTCACTTCCTCTGGTACATATTGAGTGTGGTACACACCATGCCACCAAACAGCACATTACAAGATTGTAGACACTTGTGATGCTAATTAGTGGACACACCTTGATTAAACATGTCCCTTTTGTCCCATTATTTTTAAGGGTACAAAACAATCAAATCAATCATTTTGTCCAGACCTGTTTAATGAGTTTAATTATATTTCTGTTGAAGCATGTCTGCATGTTCATTTTCATAGTATTTTTATTGATTATTACTTTTGTCAGATTCATTTCTGTGAACATAATGGGTTTTTCTTTCATTAACCGAGGGGTACCAACAATTTTGTCCGTGTGTGGATGAGGGATTATAGTAGTTGTGGCATACATTGCCAGATAATCTATAAAACCTTGCAGTAAGCCATGGAAGCTGTTTAATAGTGCATAAAGGGTGTGATCTTATCATCCCAAGTCATAAAACCTCACTGAGGTGTAATGTGTAGGTGTCCCAAACCCCCAATCACCCACTCACAGTCTATTAAGAAAACAGAAATCCAAAAGTTTTTTTTTTTTTTGTTGTTCTTTTTTAAAGTTGGTGAAGTAACTGCAGGCCGTACAACTCAAAGCTTCACTCTGCCAACATTTTTTGGCAACGCAATCATTTAACATTTCACACAGCTTTTCTTTGCCAAGTTAGCAAACAAGAAGTCCCAATAGAAATGTAGACCACTGGGCAAGAAAAACCTGAAATAATCACGTATAGAGAAATGCTCTTCAGAACATGAAGGGGCAATACAGCAACACTGTCAAACAATTTGACTTGTTTTAATAACATGAACTAAATTAAGTCCATGCTGAGCAAAGTAGTAAAGCACTTTGTGGCAGCAAATGACATTAAAAAATAGACATCTGCGCATGAACAGAAACTTAAGACTAAAAATCTTATAAATAAGGGTGAAAGTGTGTGCACACATGGTCCCTACCCAAACCCACACCATTGCTTTGATTACGACGCAAGTTCACATACATAGTCTTTAGGAACTTGTGGAGGTTTATATACACACTCTTTATAACCAACAAGTAGCGACTCAAGATGTCTTACCAACTCTACATAGTAAAAGCAGCAACATTTGTAATTGGTGGAGAGAGTGGCTAGTGCTATTGTCTACAAGGAAACTTAATTATATTAAGTTGATGTGACCGTTGTTTATTTGGTGAGGTTCTTTTTTACCACCAAAAAACCAGAAATTAATGTTCACACAGTTCGCTGTAAACGTCATTACAAGGATATTATTTGAAAAGCCGGACCATGAAAGTATTAGTAAATAAATACATTTACAGTTTACAAATACACTTCATTATAAAATACTTGTAATCTTTTACTTGGTCAGTTCATTAAAAAAAATAATGAACTGACTGTAAACTCTTCTTCTGTGACATTATCTAGTGTGTGCAGAATTATTAGACTTCGATAATAAGTTCTATTTAATAGGATTCTGTTTAATATTGAATTATGTTCTCAATCAACCAAAAAAAAAATTAAAGCTTTTTTTTTTAGATTTGACTATCTTATCTGTTTGTGCAGGTAACTATTACTGTGCAGAATTATTAGGCAACTTTAAATATTTCTGACATTCAAAAACAAATCAGTGAGACACTCAAAAGCCTTTTATCCATAGATTCTGTCAGGTGCTTGATCTGTTTACGATCAACATTGTGTGCAGCAGCCACCACAACTTCCCTGACACTGTTCAGAGAGGTGTACTGAGTTCCCTCCATTTCCGTCTTACATTTTATGAGGGACCCCAGATTCACACCACAGATGGGGTTCAGATCAGAGCTTCACTCCATCCTCAACCCGAAAAGGTCCCATAAGTTTATCTTTGATTATTCGAGCCTATACCAGTACCTCACCTCCACCTTGCTGGCATTTGAGTCGGAGTGGAGCTCTCTGGCCCTTACTTATCAGCCTGGGGCCTATCCAGAGACACTTTCATTTCATCAGTCTATAAAAACAAGAAAAACTGTCTTAAGATAGGTCTTGGCCCAGTCTTGACGTTTTATCTTATGTTTCTTGTTCTTGTTTTTCAGCCTTCCTTACCATGGCCATGTCCCTGAGTATCGTGCACCATGTGCTTTTTGATACTCCAGTAACATTGCAGCTCTGAAATATGACAACACTGGTGCCAAATGGCATCTTGGCAGCTTCTTGCTTGATTTTCCTCAATTCCCCCCTTGCACTCACCCCTCCAACACGCTTCTTGCGACCCTGTTGGCTATACGCCATTAAACGGTTGATTGTTCAGTAATCACGCTTAAAAAGTTTGGCAATTTCAAGATTGCTGCATCCCTCTGCAAGACTTCTTACAATTTTTGACTTTTCAGAGTCCGTCAAATCTCTCTTGCCAAAGGAAAGAAAGCTGCCTAATAATTAGGCACACCTTATATAGGGTGTTGATGTCTTTAGACCACATCCCTTCTAATTACAGAGATGCACATCACCTGACTTAATTGGTAGTTGGCTTTCAAGCATGTACAGCTTGGAGTAGGACAACATGTATAAAAAGGATGAGGTGATCAAAATACTCATTTGCCTAATAATCCTGCATACAGTGTATCAGCGATTTTGCTTTATGAATCAAAGCTCTTTTTTATTGTAGTGTGTTGGTAACTGTTTTAATAAGGTAATAAGGCACAAGAGGGCGTGCATTAATGTGAATAAACCATGGGAAATGTGTGTTACCTGATAACACCCCTTTCCAGTGATGTATTCACAATAATGCACACCCTCTGGTGCCTTATTGCTTTAATATACTTGTACTTTTCTTAAGGACCTTCAGTACATCTACCACCCCTGTTTAAAACAGATAATTTGTGGCAAACACTGATGAAAATTAACACCTACAAATAGAATGTTTTTGTTTTGGTCATGCAATACATTTTTGGCTTTCCACCTTTGTCAATAGCAGGTTGGCAAAACTGAGTAGAGCAGATATTACATCAGCTACTTAACTATTCTCTTTTCCAAAAGCTGCTCTTTCTCAGCATCAATGAATGAGGAGCTGCACAGAGGATAAAGCCAGACATTCAGAGTGTAACATGCAATGCACAAAGAGCATTTTTAAAGAGCGCGAGAGAGAACAAGATATTTTAGAACATTTCTTTTGGGTGACTAGACAGCTAATACTCCACAAGTCTTAGTTTGTAGCCTACATAATTGTAGTGCCCTTTACAAAGGATGTGCGACTGTAGCTATGCCTACGCATGCCATTTCACTGATGTAAAACTGCAAGGTGTAGAAACCTTGCTCTCTTTACTTACACAAGTCAAATAAAATGTTCTCAGACTACTACAGCAGCTTACACACAGGGAAACACTGACACACACAGAAGCTTTCAGTTTGATCTGCACGGACAACAATCATACATTCTAGTAGGGAACATCAAAGTACAAATTGTACAATTGTCATCTCAAGGTGGACTACAAACACATCTCACGAGAACCCATTTGTTAATTATTTGCATTTAGAACATTTGACTTCTGTTTCTTGCTACATTTAGGACTGTACCAATAAAAAAAATGTTGTAAAGTGTTAAACATACAGCACCATTACAATCTAAAGCAATTAAAATGTGCTTCCTAGTGATATGAATCAGTTTGGTTGGACAAGTATGGTCAATACCATATGGCTGTTTCTCAGGTACTGGCTTAAGCTACTTAGTTTTCTATACATGAGGTCATTTACAAGTATCTCAATTTAATCGATGAGATTAAAATATAGGGTCATGAATTATACTGCCTCCTGGAAGAACACTGGTTTGAGCCTGTGTTTAAATGCCCAACCTTCAGTAACACTAACCACTAACTAATCTACACTGCTTAAACATATGAAGGGAACAATTAATGTACACAATGTAACTTCAAGTCAACCACACTTCTGTAAAACCAATCTG
>JAOUQT010018659.1:0-11879 GCA_025769995.1 Xyliphius kryptos | reverse complement strand
TCCCCTGGATGGGCATGGGGAACCCCCCACGACCCTCATAAAGGAATAAGCGGAAGATAATGAATGAATGAATGAATTGTCCTAATGTTGTTTGTTAATGTTCTAGTTCAAATCGAATCTTCAAAGATGTTTAAATTTTAGGGTAACGAACTTTTGAGAATCAGGTGTGCTGTAATAATGTGACTCACCTGAGATGATGATCTCAGACTCCTTCATGTGATGACGTAGCTTTACTCTGCAGTAGAACCTGTTGGATGCACCACTGGATACATAGATTCTGTGTTTCACATTAAACAGCTCTCCATCTCTGTGAGTCTCTGCAGCTCCACCAGTCAGATTGATTCCTTCATTACCCATCCACTGAAGCTCAGGCTCAGGATACCAGCCTTTAGATTCACACAGCAAACTAAATCCTCCTGATGTTTCATATTTTTCCAGAGTGATCACTGGATCTGTTCCAACAACTGTAATCACATCATTTAATACACTTATATATTTTACATATTTGATGTATGAAAGTTATACAGTGTTAGTGTAGCATTCTGTTATAACCCACCTTCAACTTTTAACTTAATAATTATGCCATCGTCCAAGTTTGATGCTTCAATGTAACAAGTATAATCTCCATCATCAGAAACTTGAACTGCAGTTAACAGCAGTGAGGCGTTACCTTGATGTAGCCCCTCTTGTAATAAATAAGTTCTCCCACTGTATGATGGAATTTGGTCAGTATTGATGATTTTATGATCTTTATAGAGATGAACTATTGGGCGTATCAGGTTTGGCCTTGACCACTCCACCCTCATATCCAGAGCACTGGTACTGGGTTCAATCCAGCAGGGTAGAATAATGTTGGAACCATATTCAGCATAAAGTGGAACATCAGAACCAACCACCTGAAGATTCTCTACAATGCAAAAACCAGAAACGTAAAGTGTAATTTAATTAGTATATCCTATTGACAGCAGAAGACAGTTAATAAACGTGTTTGAATCAACTTTCAAGTTTAAAGACAGTTTACTAAAATGATAAAATATAAGTTCATTAAGTAAAGTCTTATGTATGATCTGATGAAGGAATCTTTGAGGTGAGAATTGTAACACTGAGGTTCAGGTCTGAATTCATTTACTAGAACAGCTAAAAAACACATGCAGTAATTAAAACACAGCATTACAAATAAACGTTCTAATTATTCTAAACGGCTGTGTGCATGTGTGTGTGTGTGTGTGTGTAAAAGACAAACTAATACATAAACAGTACGTCAGTGTATTAATGCTTTCTGACTGGATAGTCAAAGAGTGTACTGTACGGCGGCGTGTCAAAGGTAAACATATGTACTGTACGCATTACGTAATGTTCTCTGATGGGTTTATTGCTGCCATTATACATAGTGTATGTTTCACGTCTCTGTGTCAGCGGAAAACGGTCGGACAGTCAATTAAGACTTTTAAACTCGCCGTATTATAAGGCACATGGACGATTTTTGAGAAAATTTAAGACTTTTAGGTGCGCCTTATAGTGCGGAAAATTTTTTGTGATGCTGGAACTGGATCTACAACATGTGGCTGACTTACAGATGTACAATAATAAAACAATGATTTAAATCACTAAAGCAACCAAAGCTGGGTTCAGAAAGCAGTCCTGAATATGCCTTACTCTTACTTCATATTTTGTTTATATTCATATGTTTGTTTTTATATATTTTATTAATACAGTGCCATAAAAATGAAGAAAAACAAATCAGTCTTTAAAAACAAACAAAAAAATTAAGTAATGTTTCTAATTATATTAAGATTTTCTAATATGTGTAGTAAATACATTTAGAATGAAGCAGGTAAAATAAATGAATACAGATTACCTGATGAAGAACAGTGGAAGAACATCATCATCATCGCACAAACATACTTCATCTCTGAAACTACAAGAACAAAGAGAGTAAAATTAAGATCAGTTCTGAGAGAAATGTCTATAGATGTTTGTAACATGTTTGTGTGTTATGTGTTTTAGAGAGGAGGGTGTGGTTCTGGTTATAATTCAGTTATTGTGGATATTTGTTTGATCAAAGCATGAACTAATATTCCTCATATCTACTTTTAACCATGAATTTACAGAATCTCAGGTATTGTTTCAGATAAATAGACAAATTTAGTTCAAACATGTATCTATCTAATCTATTTAATGTTCTTTGTCAGATGAAGTAATGCAGTCGGCTCATAATGAAAATAAGTGGCGTTTTTTTCCAGATGGGCTGATGAGCTCAAAGTGAGCGTTACTTCTACTTTATACTGCATGTTTGCAGTTGTTTTTGTTTTTAAGCAGTCACTATGTTTTTCAGAAAAGGAAAGGACTAGGAAAATGTATCCATTTATTTACTCAGGTGTAAAAGGATGCAGATAGTGACATAATTCATTTTAATATAATGTGGTTTTAATGTTAACCAAAAAAAAATGCACCAATCAAATAAACTGGAGGTAATGCTGTTAAGTTTGGATGAGAACACACTTGATTCGTTAGATGGTCTTTTTTATTTAATTTGGCTTTTAATTATATTATATTTTACTTTACAATAAACTCTTTAATGCGATCTTGGGTTTGTATAAGGTAATTGTCACGACCAGGTGATGCCACGTTTAAAAAGGACAAAGTCCCAGGCTGTAGGTGATGAAAAAATGGACTTTTATTGCAGAGAGACACCGGGTGGAAACAGACAACACGCAGCACAACCCAACCTAACAAAAATTAATGTTCCAACATCACACAAGGGGAAGTGCAGGGTTTAAATAAACACACAGTAATAACACTACCAGCCACAGCTGAAACAAATTTCCTAATGAGTCCCATACCCGCACACTCCAGCAGGGGCTGTCGAAGCGGAAAAACGGATATTACCGGCATTACCCATTACTGTCTGACAGTAATATCCAAATGTAACTTATTTTTTTTTTAATTTAACATATTATATAATATATAATATATATATATAATATATATATATATATATATAACAATGATTTATATATAATAATATATCTAATAATAATTTGATTATTAGAGCAGCACGGTGGCTTAGTGGTGAGCACGTTTGACCCTCAGCGCTAGGGATTCTCGGTTCAAACCCCAATCTGAGTGGAGTTTCCATGTCTGTGTGGGTTTCTCATGGGTTCTCCAGTTTCCTTCCACGGTCCAAAAACATGGATTTAGGGTAAGCTGACTGCTCTAAATTGCCCCATATAGTCTGTGTATGTGTGTGCCCAGTGATAGATTGGCATCCTGTTCTGAGTGTATCTGCCAGTGTCCGAAACATTCTCCCCTGGATGGGCATGGGAAACCCATGTTTTTGAGCGGAAGATAATGAATGAATGAATTTCATTATTATTTAATGATTATTATTATTATTTATTATAATAAACCTACAGTGAGAAAATATGATATACGGGAACCTCTCAAACTCATTTATACTAAAAAAAGCATCAAACAGGGATGCCAAATTTCTCCTCCGTCATTTGCCTTATTTATTGAACAGCTAATTGTTACGCCCGGCGTGTCTGAGCCAAACAGGGTAGCTCGCGGCGTCGAGCTGGAAGGAGCAGGTTGCCAGACGAGGGTGAATAAGGGATAATTTTAATGAGTGTCGCGGACCACGCAGACACATAGAAACAGAAGACACGCGAACGCACAACTACAAAACATAGACAATCACCGACAGGGCTGAAACGGAAGAGGCGAGCATAAATAACGAAAGACCCTGTCACATGACGAAAGAAAACCAATGAACACAGGGGGTAGTTAATTAACTAATAAACACAAATTGAAGTTAATTAACTAAACACAAAAGGGAAGAAGCGCCGAGCTTCTTACACTAATGCCATGCAAAAACAGAATCCAGATATTAAAGATATTAATGTACGGAATGGTATAAAACAAAAAAAATGCAGATGATGTTTTAGTGTATATAAATCAACACTCATCACTAACAAAGCTGAAGACCTCAGTGAATTTGGGTTACTTTCAAACCTAACATGCAAAAAAAAAAACAGTTAACTACATAAATTACATTCCTAAAAACCTGAAAAACACGTGTTTGACTGCTAGACAAATTACATTAAACAGGGGTTCCCATATTGCATGTGTGAATCCATTGCAAGAAGGGGCGCGGCAAGGCAAATTAGAATTACCTAGCAAATGATGGACAGGTTTGTAAGAGCCAAACATGGACTTTTCTTAAGCCACGTTTTCCAAAAGAACGACAAGAAACTGTAATGATGCCTATCTCACCCTCGGTTTCAGCAGTACAATTTTGGGTAGTGAGTCGAGGCACAGTGCATTCTGTACTTGAAAATACTGGCTTCCAAAACTGAACAAATAAACGGCCATTTTTTACCTGTCACTATTAAAAAGGTTTCAACTATGGTTAAAAAGGCAACAGCTGGCCAGCTAAAGACAATTTGGCATCTAAACATACACTACTGCTTTAAAGTTTAGGATCAATTAATTTAAGTGTATCTGATGATTTTTAAAGAATAAAAATGTTGGTATTAAAGCCTATTTTTGTGTCAAAGCTTTTTTTGCATATAGTCCTAATATGAGCAATTCTCAGTCCTCTGCCTAAATCTCCTGGTATGGCCTCCAATCCAAGTTAAAGTTGTTATTGGGCTGATTGGTTGTTAGAACACCCTTGCTCAATTGTGATGCAAAGCTAAAAAACGTTATACTAATAAGTAAGCATAAAAGGGAGCACAACATTCTAGGTTAGTTTAATATCTGAAGCATCAGCAGTTGTTGGTTTGCTTACAGGTTTAAAATGGCCAGATTTCTTTAGAGAGCCGTCAGTCAGTTGTTGTGTTAAGAAAGAAAGTCTACTTAATGCCATATATTGCCAAGAAAATAAAAATATCTACGAAGAGTGACACAAGCTGGCTCTAAAAAGGATAGAAAAAGGAGGGAGAAGCCTTGATGCACAACTGTGCAACAAGATAAATATCTTAGAGCGTGCAGTTTGAGTGAAAGACGTCAACTGACAGCTGCACTAAATGGAACCCGTTAAACACTAGTGTCAGCGTCAATGGTCAACACTTAATGGCAGAATTGTCAAGAAAAAGCCATACCTCACACTGGCTAATAGAAAGGAAAGACTGCAATGGGCCAAAGACAAAAGACAATAAAAAAGATGAGTTCAAGTTTGTGGTCTTTGGATCAAACAAAAGAACATGGTGCAGGACCAATGAAAAGATGCATGACCAATGCTTAATGCCATCTGTCAGGCATGGTGGAGGCAGCATGATGGTCTGGGATGCTTTGGAGGTGGTAAAATAGGAGATTTATACAGAATGGAAGGGACCTTTAAGAAAGAAGGCTACCACAAGATTTTGCAACGCCATGCAATGCCCGTGGGCAGCGCTTGATTGGGGCCAATTTCATACTACAACAGGATAATGACCCCAAACACACCTCCAAATTGTGTCAGCAATAGTTAAAAATTAGGATTCAGCTGGATATCTGACTTTAATGGAGTGGCCAACACAGTTTTTGGATATGAACCCTATTGATATGTTGTGGAAGCAGCTTGAGCGTATGGTACAGAGGAAGACTGCATCAAGCCAATCCATGTTGTGGGGGATGCTACAGGAAGCATAGGGTGAAATCACATCAGATTACCTCGAAAAGTGCCAAGAGTCTGCCAGTACACGGTCATCATTTTCATTAAACTCCATATTTCTTACTCTGACAATGTCTGCATGTCCAGTTTATTTGTTTCATTTGATAATCTTAAGTGTGTTTCCATTGAAAACAAGAAAAAAATCACTGTGATCCCAAACTTTTGAGCGGTAGTGTATTAGCCCCAAGCTTATTGATGTAGTAAACTACATTAAAATGTGACCTTTTATTGCCCAGCTTTTTTCTGCCTTGTTTGAGACAACACAGCTGTTTTGTTCCACATCAAGGCCTGATGTCTTTCACATGAGAAGGTTTTATTCAGCATCTTTAAATTGTGAGATGAGATCAGTATCCTTTTGGAGTAGGAAGGTAATTTACTTGTAATCAAGCTTATTAATAACAAATTCCACATGGAAGTTGGTAGCTCAGCGACATGTTTCAGAAAGTCAATGAGTTAAACGTGCAAATGCACCAACACAGATTTTGAATGACTGCCTGCAAAGCTGATGACAAATCCAAACTGTCCAGAACCATCAGAGAGGCAAAGCGGCCACACAGCCACAGCATCCAGGGAAACTTCGAGAACAGCGGTGACACACAGCGCACGTTTTAGGGCATCTAGACCATTACCAACTACAGGACAACACCATCTGCCCGTAATGACGATGTATCCCTTCTACATGCACTAAATGATTTGTATACTGGTTTCGAATATAGTGACAGTGAAAAATGGCGTGACAGCAAGAAAGACCACCCCTCCTCTTAATGACAAGGTGTTGTGCCTCACAGCAGCTGACAAGAGGAAAACCAATGGAAAGTCGCTGGACCAGACAACACTCCTAGTAGAGTGCTCAGGGAATGTGCAGACAAGCCGAAAGACGTCTTCACCGATATCTTCCTCTCTGTGCTATGCCTTCGTTCTAGCATGCTTTAAGGCAACCACCATCATCCTCGTTCTGGAGAAGTCTCCAGTGTCCTGCCGCAACGACAACCGCCCCGTTTCACTCACCCCCATCATCATAAAGTGTTTCAAGAGGCTTGTCATGAGGCACATCAAAACCCTGCTGTCATCTTTATTAAATCCTCTACAGTTTGTGTACCATCCCAACTGCTCAATGAACCACATCATATCAAACACCCTTCACCTGGATCTCACCCATCTGCTCAATTAACACACTAATGTTTGAATGCTGTTTATAGACTTTAGTTCAGCATTCAACACCATCATCCCTCAGCACCAGAAAGTTGATCTTACTGGGCCTGAACACTTCTCTCCATCTCTCTGGATCCTGGACTTTATGACTAAGAGCCCGAAGACAGTCCGAATCAGACACCACAGCTCCAGAACCACCATATTAAGCATGGGGGCCACCAGGGCTGTGTGCTCAGTCCAAAAAATTAAAATGGTTTTAAAATATGTACAAGGAAGAGACTAACAACACTGCTTCTCTACATAACAGAATAATTTAATCATCCCTAAAAAAAATGGGCTTAAACAAAAATATTTCTATATCAGATGTTTTGTTAAGTAAAACATTTTAAAATAAATATTTTAAGCTCAAAAATCCAATAGCTCTTCAGAAAGGGATCCTTAATTGCATTTGGAGTGCGATTAAATCAGATTATTGTACTAAAATAATGTCTAAAGTCTTATGTACTAAAGACTTTGGACAAAACTCTTCAAAAAAAAATCATACACTTTTTTTTTAAGGAAAAGTGGAATAAATGAGAAAGTGTTGAGTTCTGAAGCTAATTTAAAAAAAAAACAAAAAAAAAAAAAACATTTTAAATCTAATGAGCTACAATGGGCTAATTTAAGAGAATTTTGTTGGAGAATGTGTGGTTCAAACAGTGCAGGCCATTTTATCTTTTGGCAGTGGACTATACTTTCTGATTATTGGAAGGTTATCCATCTATTATTTTTATTCATTCTTTAAAGCTTTTGCTGGGCACACTCACTCACACAGCCACACACTATATGGGGGAATTTAGAGCATTTAATTTACCTTGACTCCATGTTTTTGGGCTGTGGGAGGACACCAAAACAGACATGGGAAGAACATGGAACACCCAGATTTGAATCAGAAATCCCCAGCGCTGAAAGGCGGACATGTTAACCACTAAGCCACCGTGCTGCCCCAGCTATTACTTTATATTTCAAAAAAGATACCATTAACTTTAATTTTCTGAATCTCTCTGTTGATGTGCAATAAAAAAAATAAAATTGTTGTCTACAGAAATCCCTCAAATACGTTGATAGATTGACATTATTTATATTTTTTTTTTGTTATGAGAGGAGCTAACCTACTCCTTAAGAATTAAAAAGGACAAATTTGGTTTAAAAGCCTGAACTCTATATGACTACGGGGACAAGACTTAATTTACTTACAACCTCAATTTCCAATTAAGTTGGGACATTGTGTACAATGAAAATAAAAACTGAATACAATGATTTGCAAATCCTTTTCAACCTATTACAACAAAGACCAGATATTAGATTTTAATACACCTCTTGGTGCTACTTGGACACGTCATCAGTGAAGAACCCAGGGTCTCAGGATGTTTCGGGTCTTTAATCTTCATACACCCTCGCCTGGGCGACCCAACCGGGGTTGATCAGTCCCCGGCTTCCGTCCAAGTGGCGTACTACTCCACGTAAGCTCCCTACGGATCCACAGCCATCGTGAGGCCCTCTCTGCGGTCTCCAGGATGTTTTTGATGGCTTTCTTTAAATAAAAAAAATAAAAATTAAAAAAAAAAAGCCCTCACTGAATCACAAACTCAGCACTAGATCTCCCGCTTCCCGAGTACCTACAATGCTGAAACTCTGCTCAGTCATTCCTTATCTTGTCCTTGGAAAACCTACCGATAAATTCCCGTTAGAAACAAGCGCGTGGATACCGTAGTCCCAACTCACTTTATTCATTCTACATTCAAACATGCCCCAAACATCACCCTTATAATAATACGTTCATTTGAAATATATAAACTCCAAAGCCATCACTCGTTTAAAGACAACTGGCTTTCAGCTTTTACACTTATCAGGCTCTCCCCATAGCGCAGCACATGTATTCCACTAGTGCATTACTAAAAGCTGGATCAGCAAATAATTCTCAACGTCCTGAACCAATTTCAGTGTCATTTAGAAAATGTACTTTCTGATATTTTTCAGGAAACCATTAATAGCCACTGTGGAGAAGCAGCTCCTCGGTGAACACCTGACTGCCACACTTCAGAAAGGTATGTACCCGATGAGTGCACTGCACAGATGCTGCTCTGGTTTCAGGTCTGGCTGCAGTGCTCTTTAAAAGGTCTTCAATCACTAATGCATTAGTAAAATATTAATTGTGCTTCATAACATTTATTATAAGTTTTTTTTACTATAAATAAATGTTCATAATCATAAATTGTTATAACACTTTGACATAAGGCTTTATAACCCATAGTGACATAATGCATTATAATCTGAACTTCTTTCAACTTTTGATTCTTTGGATGTTTGGACTTTTTACTAAAAACAAGATGATTACACTACTTAAAGTCTGTAAAGAGCATTTATAATCTGTTATTAAGGCATTATGTACTACAATGTATGCAGTCTCTTTCAAAGACCTCATTAATGACACTACTTTATGCCTGTAAAGAGAGCTTATATACTCTCTTATACTTTCTATATATTTAGGTTAAGTGTTACAAAAATTTCCTGATAGTAGATAAAGGCACAGCATTGCTTAGTAATGGGAATTGTGCTTTATGTTCTTTGCATGACTACAGATTACACACACAACCGGTATGCACCATTTCAGCCTCTGTTCTCTGTGGCTTCGGATATCACCGGATTCGATGTTTGTTTTTGATTTTCTCTGTGAAACTGACATCTCTGTTTTTGCTGGTCCTTCTGATTTAATTGGCGTGATCACATGATGTGGACATGTCTCATTTTCCCCATTAAGTTTCCCTTGAAAGAAGTGAAAGTGAAGTTAGAAAATCCAGATCTTAATACCAGAGCAGCATTAAAATCGCTAACCGTTTAAATGAAAATAGTCGTCTTTGAGTCTCCTGCAATTTAAGATCACACCAATTGTTTGCTGACTTACAGGTTTAAATGTACATTTACAACTTTTGATTTTTTTTTTGTTTTAATACTTTTTTTGGTTTGTATTCTATGAAAGAACCCCTGCTGTGTATCATTTGTATATACCCTTTAGTTTTGGGTTTCCGTGGTGACTTTATGTCAATAGTTGCTTTGCTGATTTGTTGCAAGAGAACAAAAACAAATGTACGTTTTCTTTTTTGTTGTTGTTTTTTTTTTTTTGTAGGATTGAATCACCTGCTAGATGAGAACCGTATCCAGGACCTGTCTCTGCTGTATCAGCTGTTCAATCGGGTTCGAGGTGGGGTACAGGCTCTCCTGCAGCACTGGATTGAGTACATTAAGGTAGGGACTGCTGTTATTGGCACAAGCCATGGCTTTCAATAGATGGCGATACAGGAGGATGCTGAGCTCAATCAAGTGCATTAATAGATTACTTGTACTGACTAACACTGGTGCACATAGAGGATTAATCTAAAGCATATGCACACAAAAACTGCATAAAAATCATTCATTAAAAGCATACCTTAACCCGAATGCCACTTGGGTAGCTTATAGGCTGAATATATTATATGTAGAAATGTATGTGTCTGTGTATATTTTAAGTTAAATTAACCAAAAAAAACCAACGTGTTTAAAGTGCAAAGTATTTTTTGCGTACGTGTGTTAATGTCCATACATTACATTTAGTCATTTAGCAGACGCTTTTACCCAAAGCAACTTACAAATTGCAAGTCAGTAGTTTTAGGGGGGAAAAAACTACTTTTATATATATATTTATATATTATATGTTGTTGAGAAGGTCGTTCCATTATTTAGCAATGGTGTGAGAATTAGTGCCTCATGAGTTGGGATCGCCAGGCGACGTTAATCACTAGAGTGCAGTGAATGAGTTGGAATGTACCTAGAAAAGATGGACTGAAGGTAAACGGGGGGGCTGCGGAGTTTTGAACCAATTGCAGAGGTCTGATTGTTGAAGTTGGGAGATCGGCAAGCAGAGCCTTATAAAGTTGAATTATTCAGAATGGATCTGTAGGAACGGGCAGGTTTTATGACCTGATCTAAAAGTTTAAGATGATTGTCAATCACAGACGAAGTCATTTGGAGAGATTTGTGGAGCCATCCATTTGGAGGGTCAGGTCATCAAAAATTGAGAGTTTAGCTGGGATTATAAGTAAATCAGTTTTTGCCAGATTTTATTTAAGATGACGGGCCTTCATCCAAACAGCTATGTAAGTAAGACGGGCGGTTATATTTGAGATTGCGGGGTCGTCGGGGGGAAAACGCAAAATGAGTCTCGTCAGCATAACAATGGTAAGAAAAACCATGCGCCTTAAAGAGTAGAGCTCCGACTACTGAGCCCTGCGGGACTACAGTAACTACTTGTTGAGGGTTAGAAAGATCCCCCATCCCAATACACTTGAAAGGTCCTGCCTGTTCAGTAGGACCGGAAGCGTTCAAAGCCTGAACTCATAGAACCTATTGTCAGGTTGGTTCATTTTGGTGAACAGCTTAAGAACCTCTGCTGGATTTTAAAATGATTCTTTAGTTTACCCTATAAATTTATTTACTGGATCACATTAAAGATTTACTTTAAAAAGCTTTTGATGACGTGTAATGATTTTAATAAACTGTGTGTATATGTCAGACAGAGAGAATTGTGTGTACAGTCTTAAGTACAGGCACTATAAGCTTGATGCTTTCTGTGGAAAACTAAACATGGGATATAATTATCTTTTAAATGTGTATAAAAAGAGATTTAAGTGTAAGAATAGTGAGTGTTTTATTAAATCATGTTTTGTTTTTTTTTTTTTTTTCAAACCCCAGGCTTTTGGTAGCACAATAGTTATTAATCCAGAGAAAGACAAGACGATGGTGCAGGAACTGTTGGACTTCAAGGATAAGGTGGATTCCATCATTGATATCTGCTTTATGAAGAATGAAAAGTTTGTAAATGCCATGAAGGAGGCGTTCGAGACCTTCATTAACAAGAGGCCAAACAAACCTGCAGAACTTATAGGTTGGTCTCATACAATGCCCTCCGTACATTTACATTTGGTCATTTTGCAGACGCTTTTATCCAAAGCGACTTACAAGTATCCCAACTTGGTTGGGGTCAGAACACAGGGTT